>OV884060.1:87399631-87631065 GCA_930367215.1 Pollenia angustigena
CGCACCGATTACACAGTACAACAGACAATCTGGGGGGTGAGAAACTCCAAGTCAGGGTGATGGTACTAGGTCAGTATAGTAAAACCCTCAAAGGGTTTGGCGTTCGTATGTGTCAGTTTTTTTTATGACATTTTAAATTTTTTCCTTATCTTGATGTTTTTTCGCTTAGTTGTAACATTTTGGAAAAAACGTAGTTTAACATAACTCGAGAACCACTTGTTCGATTTTGATGAAACAAATTTAGAAAAATTAAGAATTCCAATTTCTCTAATCTGTTTCTTTACCGTTTTCCTATATGTGCAACACTTTCGAAGTTAAAAATGAATGTATGAAGAAAAAAAATATTTTTTGCCCAAAAAATTTAAATTTTTTATTTTTAATTCATAAAAAATCCAAAACAGTAAAAAAAAGTTTCAAGTAATATTACTTTCACGTGAAGTCGCATAACCTATGAAATAAATGAGACATAAATCATGAAAATCGACGAACGCGTTTCGCTTTTATTAACAATTAAGTGAAGGTATGCATTTCAAAAATTTGCTCAAGATATGCACAAAATTCTTTGCAAAAACATTTATGACTTTTTTTATGATTCTTAGAATTCAAAAAAAAAAGTAATAAACAAAAGGTTATTTGATTTTTATGATTGCGGTAGCAAAGTAATAAGCGGTAATAAATGTGCGTGGAGAATTGAAAGGAAAAAAGGAAAGTGCACTTTTTTAATTATTTGGGGTTTTCCGTTGGCTACCTGTATGATTTTTTTACAGAAATTCCACCCACATCTATTAGTGCTCATGTTTTGGAACATACCTGTCAGTAAAATATTGAAAAATACGTAGTATTTATAGGTGTTCATTTATCGATTTTTGTCATTCAACAAGTGCCGACGAACGCAAACAGTAAAAGTGATTTTTCTCCAGTTTTTTAAAAGAGAACAGAATATGGAACTGTGCAAGCCAGATATAAATAAATAGCTTTTGCTACTGCTGTGGTCAATATGTCTCAACACATAAAAAAAAGGGGAAATTTCAGTACTGATTTTGTTCAAACATACGAGATGTACTTCAACCAAAATGTTATAGTGAACGAAAATTGGGTACCAAATATAGTGTGTAAAAGCTGCTACAACCGTCTAATGGAATGGAAAAATAGAAGACGTGAAAGTATGCCATTCGGTATCCCAATGACTTGGACTAATCCTGGCGAAGGTCACAATCCATTGAATTGCTATGCATGTGCCAATAAAGGAGCCGCAAAAAGGATAAGAAAATCGTATAATTGCAAGTGCCGCAACACCATTGCCTCAATCGGACCACATTCCTGTGCCAAAAGCTTCTAGCCCAGATATTTTCTCTTCTACGACTGCTCCGACATATCATGCACGTGATGATCCCCCATATGAGCCATCAGTATCTAATGAGCCAATTTTAATAAATCAAAATAAGCTTGATTCAATTGTTGCCAAGTTGGAATTAACACAGCATAAATCGGAAGAGCTGGCTTCCATTTTGAAATCAAATAATTTGTTGGCACCCGGTGTGAAAGTCACAGCTTATCGAAGTCGTCAGGCAACACTCCAAAGTTTATTCCTTGTGAATGATGAAAAAACTTCTGCATATTGCCCGGATGTAGGAAAATTGATTGACGCAATGGAAATAAAATATGAAGCAGATGACTAGAGATTATTTATTGACAGTTCAAAACTCAGCTTGAAGGCGGTTTTACTGCATAAGACCAATAAAAAGCTATCAGTTCCAATCGCATTTAGTACAGAAACGCAAGAACGCTATCATCAAGTTGCTATGCCATTTGAAATGAGGTAATACTGATTTTTTATTTTTTCAAACTCATTTTAATAAAACAAAAACTTACAGATATAGAGGCAAAAAGTCGCCGAGTGCAATAATTGCGGAAATTTGCTGGTGGAGTAAGCTTGTGTGGCAAGACAAGGATGATCTTGATGATAAAGAATTTTCAGGAGATGCAGAAGGGCCAACTGTGGAGTCACACATTGACATTATGTGTGGTTCAGAAACTGATGATAGCGATGAATGCGATGCCACTAGTCCCGAACAACCACCATCGAAAAAGTCTAGGCAATATTTATTAAAATAAATAAAAATAAATAAATAAAATAAAAATAAAAAATTATAAAAATGTTTACTTAATTTTTTTAGTAGTTTATGGCCAGAAGTCTGGAGTTATTGGGGAAAATTTATAAAAAAGGCGATAAATGACACCTTTTTGAATAAAAACAAATATCAATATTCTTGTCAAAATGGGATACCTTCACTTAATTGTAAATAAAAGCAGAACGCGTTAATCGATTTCTATGATCTATGTCGCATTTTGCTTATAGGTTATGTGACTTTACATGAAAATAATAACACTTGATCCTTTTTTCCGTTTTGGATTTTTTATGAATTTAAAAAAAAAAAATTTAATTTTTAGGCAAAAAAATATTTTTTTTTTCTCCACAAATTTATTTTTACCGGCATAACTGTTGATTATAAAGAAAAACGTTATATGAACGGATTAAAGAAATTGTAATTCTTTGAGTTTGTTTTAGCAAAATCGGACAAGTGGTTCTCGAGTTATGTTAAACTACATTTTGCCAAAATGTTACAACTAAGCGAAAAAACATCAAGATAAGGAAAAAATTTAAAATGTCATAAAAAAAAAAACTGACACATACGAACGCCAAACCCTTTGAGGGTTTTACTATACTGACCTAGTTCCATTACCCACCCTGACTTGGAATTTCTCACCCCCCAGACAATAATCCCAAAATTGTTCCATAGTGTTATAAGACATATTGACTTGTTTGGATTTAGTCGTAATCCATTTCCGGAAGCCCATTGAAAAATCATGTACAGATCGTGGGTAAGTTTATTCACTACAGGACGAATTGATGTTCTGTTACATTATCAGCATACATTTGTATATACGAGTATTTTATTTGCAAGGGAAGATCATTAGCATATAACGAGTACAAAAGTGGACCAAGAATAAATCCTAAAAAAGGTACCATTGTTGGCAATTATCTGGATCTATCACCAAAGGCCTTTGAGTGGTCGAGTAGAATCAATAATGCTATCTTGTTATCATCCAAACTACTGCGGATGTTTTCAATAACTTCGGTTAACGTAGTACATCTATGCTGAGGTCCAAATCCAGATTGACGGTCCGTTAAAAGATTATTATCAGATATGTGATTGGAGATCTGCTTACGTAGGAAGCGTTCGAAAACTTTAGAAAGGTAGGGAAGAATGCCAATTGGCCTGTATTCCTTATCATATTAAGGTATAGGAATAATTTTCGCACATTTTCACCCAGATGGAAAAGTACTTGTGGTGACTGCCGTATTAAAAATGTGGTTTATGCGACGAATTATCCGAGGTAAAATTAGTCTAATAAAACGAGGTTGAATGTCATCTAGACCGACAGAATTGGACTTAACGGCTAAAAATCCTTCAGCAGTTTCTTCTAAGTTAAAACATTGAAAGCTAAACTGGTTTACAGGATCAATTAAAGCAATATCGTCATAAAAATCAAGTTGTACCGGTGGTTGTAGAATATTAGTAAATTTTTGATTGAATGCATTAACATCAATCAATCTTACATTAGCGCGTGTACCAACTATACCAATTTTACGAATTTGCATCCATTTTTGTTTAGTTTTGACTGCGGTCTGAAATTTGTTACCATAGTGAATAAGTTTATCATGTCTTATTTTAAATACAACTGCTCTTCTCGCCAAACGATAATGATTAAGTAAATCTTGTACTATGTAGTGCTTTCACTGATTATAAAGAAAGTCACACCGCGCAATTAACAGTTAAGTCTCTAATGTAAACCGACCATTTGTATTTCTATGTTTAAGGGGAACGTGTTTGTTATATATAGGAAGAACAAGACCATTGTTATACTCGACTTGCTCACTCACAGACGAAAGGTAATATATTCCATCCCAATTGGCATAGGAAAGATGTTCTTGGAGTGATGACATATTAATGTTGTTATAGTCCCAAAAGAGAAGAACATACAATAGTTCTTACCTTGCGACTTTAAATTTATAAGACAAGAATATAAGTTCATGCTTAGAAAAAACGGGTGCTGACAACTGATTATAATGTATTATTTTGTTATTCTCAGCAACCAAGAAAAGGTCCAATAAGGAGGCATTCGTTGCTGTGAAATGTGTGGGTCTTATGCTATTTACTGGAAATAGGTTGAGCTTCGTCATTACTGTAGAAAGATTTGATCCGGAATTGTACATTAAGTTTGCATTAAAGTCCCCAGATATTATAATATTTGTATAGGCAACAGATAATTGTTCCAACTCAGCTACAATAATCCAATCTTATGTTATTACTGGGTCTGTATACACATCCTAGAAGCAATTTCTCACCATACGAATTTAACTCCACTACTTAACATCATTTTCTGCATTAAAAGTGTGAAGAAGCTTGCATGAAATATTGTTTTTGATATATATAGCCACTCCACCAGCATTACCACTGCGGTCAACAAGTTTATCATTATGAGCATCAGTGAACCAAGTTTCAAAGATACATATAGCATCAATACCAGAATCTCCAAAAAGATAACGGAATTCATCAATCTTGCGATACCGGCTTTGAGCATTTATGTGGCAAATATTAAAACTTAACTTTGTTTTGTCAATATACGAAGCATATCATGATTACCGTCTCTGGAACCAAGTTGATCAATATTTAAATTAAATTTTCAGTGCAACGCAATAAGGTATAGCATATTTGAATGTAAAAACTTGAATTATATATTTGTGTAATAAAATGAGCAATCTACAGCTATTAATTACAAATTTCAACCAAACAGTTATAAGTATGTAGAACATTATATGAGAAGGTCCATAACAAAACGGAATAATTACATTTTTCAAGTTTTTTGATTGAATCCTATTCTACACATTGAAATCTATATTACCTTTATTACAAAGCATTCAATAACTTAATAACTACACTGCAATTCAATATCAATTATAATAGTTCACAGCAAATTGCAATAATTACACATCTTTGCAATAAATCGCTACAAGAAATTTAAAAAAAGTCTACTTTATAAATAAATTATGCTCTGGTGGTAACTCTTATTTAACTGTAAAACGTAAGGAATTTGTGTTTAGTTAATGCCTTTTGCTTTTGTTAAGTTGATTGTGATTGATTATTTGATTGCGTTTTGTTATGGACCTCCTCATATGACATAAAAAAAAATTTTATAAAACGGAGAATGTCACTTATTTCTTGCGCAGTTATTTTTGAAAAAAAAATTAAATTTTTTTGTTTATATTACCTTGAAATCAAATTTAATTCTTTGCTTTTTAATTCTTATTAAATTTTAAATATTAAAAATCACTTACACTGCAATTTTGTAGATTAAAACAAATTTCTGTAACAGAGTTTTGTTAATTTTAACTTGAATTCAAATTCAATATGCGTATCGGTATCGATATATGTATTCTATATTGCTTTATTCATTGCTATCGTATCGGCAAAAAGGTGTTGTTGTTGCTCTCTGTACAAACTTTTGGGGGGTTGTTTAATTTTTTTTCTTTTGTTATTTTTCATGCCGCCCTAACGGATTAAATACACTGATCAAAATATACATCAAGCATTGTGGCAGTATTAATAAAATTACAACCTTTTAAAATTGCCAAAACGGGACACCACTAAAAAATCATGGAAACATTCAAACAAATCTGTTAATGTATAATTATTATACTATTTTATTTGGAAAATCAACAATCATACATTAATTCAAATTGTGTAAAATCTAGACTTATAACACATTACCAAAACATAAACGTAAATAAATATAATATACATAGTTAATTACAATAGTAAAATAAAATAGAATTTTAAATAGTGTAATCATTAGTTTTAAATTTATATTCTTTATCAATGTAAGCAGTTTTTATTCAGCACATCTTAAGCTAAAATTGAAATGAACCAACAACTCGGCTTTAACTAAAGGAACCATCATCCTAGAGCGCGTATCATGCCTATACAGCAATTACTGGGTGATACAATAAAAATATATTGCACTACTAATTTTTATATAAACAGTTTTTTGGCTCTCCGAAAAATTTAAGAATTATGAGTTGTTACCTTTTAGTATTTAGAGTGCGATATGTAAAAACCATCCAGTTTTTTTTAAATCCAACAATATATAGAAAAAAAAATTAACGTGTACTTCATGTACATAAAAACGATAAAAAATAATAAAAAGTTGAGCTTAAAATGATCTAAACTAAAATAATTTTCAGAAGCTTGCACTTTTTCTAGAACTTCATTTCGGTCTTTGATATAGTTATAAAACTGGTTGCATGTCATATTAAAATCAAACTTACATTGAATTTTACTTTCCAGTGTTTCAGTCTTTAACGAGTTTCTTTCTTTTGTCCATTGAGCAGACTAAGTACTCAACTTGAAAAAAATCAAACTCTTTTGATTTTTCTTCAACCAACTGGACAACTGTCAAACTAATCAATTGAAAAAGCCATACAAGCTTTGATTTGGAGAACGACCTACTCAGTTGACAATTGAATTGAAACGTGTATGGGCTGCCTTAGAGAAAGCAATTTGTTATCGGTTTTCGATTACTTAAAAAAGTTGTTTACACGGTATAACTTTTTACAGCCAGTTGAAACAAAATTTGAAAGAGGATTGACTATCATCTAATATTATTGAAAGCTTTTACCAGCTTTACACCAGATAACAGTTGAATTAAATTAAAGTTCTTAATACAGTTTCCTTATGTTAGCAGTGTTATAACAGAAATCTTAACCTTTGTTAGTAACTAAAGCAAAAAACCAATTTGTTTGTCTTGACCTATACCAAAAACCAGGACATTTTAATAGTGGACCAGGACACCAGGACAAGTAGTCTAAAACCAGGACAATCCTGGAAAACCAGGACGTATGGCAGGCCAATATCAGAGGCCGAGGCAGTGCCCCATAGTTGAATACCGTAGCACCAGAAAGGCTTTAAGATAGAGTTGTAAAGTAGAAGCTTGCAATCTAGACCGAATTTTTCCAATAAGCCAATGAATTTAAATGGCTTTTAGTTTCATTTGAGTTAATTTTGCTTCTATATGGCATTTCCACGTTAATCGCAGACCCAGATGTATACCGAGATATATTACATGCGAATGTGGAGGAATTATTTGGTTCTTGATTGTAATAGGGGGCAAGATACCCGGCGCAAGGTTAATGTTATATGTATGCATTTTTGCTCATTGACCATTATCTTCCATTTTCTTAACCATATTTCTAGTTGAAATATATGATGCTTTAAGTAACGAGATGCTTCATAACGGTTTTCGTGGACACTAAGAAAAGCTGTATCTTCTTGAAATGTTGAAGTTTGGGTGCAGTTGTTTGTTGGCATGTCCGAAGTATAAATTAAGTATAATAGAGGGCCCAGGATGCTGCCATGAGGGACTCCAGCACCAATTGGCTGAGGTGAGCTTAAGAAATTTCCTTCCTTAATAATAAATTGACGACCGACTAAGTAGCTTTCTAACAGCTTGTGTGTGTTTACTGGTAAGCTTAGCTTCAATTTATGTAATAAGCCTTCATGCCAGAGTTTATCAAAAGCTTGAGAAACATCGATGAAGAGAGCGGAACAATATTTTCTTTCTTCAAAGACTTTTCTTATTGAGTTTACTAAAGCCGAATTGGTGGTTAGGAATACATCTATTTTCATTTAAAATTGGGGTCAATTTTGACACTAACAGCTTCTCAAACAGCTTTGATATATTAGAAAGTAAGCTTATAGGCCTATATGACTCAACTTTTGTGTGGTCCTTTCCTGGTTTAGGATAGTATTCTAGGCGTAAACTAGTCTAAAAAAGTCCAAGTATTAATATGGTTGCATGTGTCACACCGACGATGCTTGATGGAAAATCCAAAAAATTAAATAAGACGGCGAATATTACGGCCAGCACACGTACACGAGTGAATTCGCCTGCTGGACAAGCATTTGACAAGTGTAGTTGGCCCTTTAGGTATTGTTTTATTATCTATTTTAACTAGCAAGCGCTGTGATTAACTATATAATTTTTCAATAAAACGTGTGGGACGTCAAATATTTATTAAGTATGCGCATAGCATTGTGCATTGTGTTTACCTTTGAAGTTCTAGGAAAAGAACTCAAAGGGTTTATTGTAAAGGAAATAAACGAAAACGTTGTTAATAATGTAGTAACAAAACAATATCAATGTTAACTTTGATTTAGAAACTCAAAAGTGTGAATTTAATACCCCATATTTTTTTGCTTATTATATTTTGTCCGATATTGTTCACACATTTTTGACATATACCCATGTTCTGTAACTTTAGTGAGAACTTCTCGCTTCGAAAAGATGTGAAACAAAATATTCCATCGTTTCTCGAAAAGTGAGAAAAAAAGTCTGTCTGTAAAGGTCCAATTAGACGTGACATAACCATACCAAAACTATATTACCATAGCCATAGACATAATCATACCATACAAACCAATTCAATTTTGGTTTCTGAATTCGCCGTTACGGCTGTAGCATTATGGTCATGTCACGTCTAATTTGAGCTAAACTAATGTCGAAAACTATTACAAGAGATTACGTCGTTACGTTATAAATGTCATAACATTGTACACGAAGCCGATGACATTGCACGCGTTGAGAACGACAGTAATACATATCTTTGACGGCGACCAACATTTATTAAAATTGAAAAATTTTTAACGACTGTCGGCTATACCAAATAATGTGAAATGCCACTTTAATGTGTGTTGTTTGCAAACGAGCTTTGAAAAAATTCGTATATTTTATAAAAATGTTAAAAGTAAAATAATTAAACAATGAAAAAATGTGCCAAGAACAATTTATTATTATTATTTTTTGCATATTGCATTTTCAATTGTTTTTTAAAGTTAAAATTTTTTCTCACCCCGTTTTATTCTTGGGGGTTATTTCAAAAGCGAGAACTTTTCTCATTAATTGTTACAGACACACTTTTTCTGTAAATTGACTAGTAATTTCCTTACCTGACAGCTAGTATACGCCAAAAAAAGTTACAGGCACAGTTTAGTGAGAAAAACAGCTGTTTATTTCAATATGTGGCATTTTTGTTTCATTTCACACATTTCAATCGAAATGTTTCTCGACGAGAGAGTTCCAGAACATGGGCACTAATTACAGAAGAAAAAAGATCTAAATATGTATTTAAATATGTTTTTACAAAATTCTTAGCTCTACGCAATATTTTTTTTACAGGCAAAGGTGACCTTGTAGGATCCGACATCAATGTTCATCTTGTTGCTACTTCGAATGGCCAGATGACTACAACAACAAATAGTGCCGGGCAAGACGTAGTTATAAGATGTAGCAGTGACATTAAGGTGAGCAACAAACTTTTATACACATACATACTTATGTATGCAGTATAACTTTTGCATTTTTGCAAATAGGAAAAATGGTATAGCATAGTCGATAAAATAATAAAAAATATGAAGATCCATTATATTTTTATACCCTTCACCACCACTAGTGGTAAATGAGTATATACTAATTTTGTCATTCCGTGTGAATCTTTTTTACTATACATCTAATACTCTGTTTCATCACCATCCCATACGCAGAGAAAAATGTCGTTGGGCATGCTTGCCCAGTTAGTTCTGCAGCTGGCGGCGTTATGGGCCGTACTTCTTCGAAAATGAGATCAGCCAAACAATTACCTTTAATGGTGTTCGCTATCGCGAGATGGTAATGGACTTGCTATAGCCAGAAATTGAGCAAATTAGTCTTGGACTTAATCGTTCATTTAGGTGACCGGTCATTATCGTTCAGTTAAAACAAATGAACTAGTTCGTTCTTTTCGTTCACTCGATCTTTTCTGTCAGCCGCTCTTTTCTGTCAGCCGGTATTTTGTGTCAGTCGGTCTTTTGTGTCACTTGGTCTTTTGTGGCTTTCGTTTAGTCAATGTGTTAAAAGAAACAAGTAAAGCATACTTGTATGATGCTACACTCAAAATATTATGTAGGTAAATTCAAAAGAATATTAAGTTTGAATAACTGAAAATTTAATTAGTAAATTCTTTAAAAATTAATAACTTTTTCTATTAAAATAAAAATATACAAACTACAAAAAATACATTCAAAGGTTTTTTCAGTAAATTTTGACTAAATTTAAATTACATACTAAGATAGCTTAAACAGTATATCTGTCATTATTACCTACCAAATCAGCGAAAAAATTTTGTTTATGTTATTTATGTGCACATGTACCTATGTAAGTAGGTAAATAATAAAATAATTTAAAATAACTTTGCATTGAAGTATTTCAGTTTTATTTTATGACATATTTATTTTTGGAACAACATGTAAAAATAGTTAACGAATTAGTTTAATTATAAAATAAAAAATTTTTTATTAAGTTTTAACTTTACGAAAAATGATTTTAGTAAATTACATTCAGTTACTGTAAAACTTTTTCAGTGTACACAAGAATAGAAAACAATAAACGCAAACCAAATTCTCAGTTGTTTTTTCGTTTACCAAACAACTGATTGAAAAGAAACAATGCTATTAAAATGTTTATGTTATACCATTATTTGTTTCTTTTAACACATTGCCAGTGGCAATTTGCCACATTGTTTAGAAAATTTCATAGTACAATCTGGGCTGCCATATGTAGTGATTTCTCGCTAATGCTATGTTCATACGACGTTATAAACCACTCGTTTCGCTCTTTGAAACTAGTTTGCCAAACATGCTGTTCATACGGTTCATTCCTGTTTCATTTTGACATTTTTTTTGTTGTTACTGTGATTTTTTTTAAAATAGATAAAAAAAAGTAAATAAAACTTAAACATATATTATTTAGCACTTTTATTGATATTATTTTGTTATAATTATCACTTTATTTAATTAAACATCAATTTTTATTTTGTTTTTTTCTTTGTTTTGATTTTTTTTTTAAACTAGTTCAGATAAACTAACGATAAATGTTATCAAAATTGGAGATGATAGTACATTTTTCCTGTTTCGCAGCCTGTTTCAAAATGAAACGACCTGTTTCGCTCACAAAATTTTGTATGGGGAAACAAGTCGTTTCAATCATGTTTGGGGCGCGAAACAGGAATAAGAGAGCGAAACACGAATATTGCTGTCCGTGTGAACATGGTATAAACGTGACGGTTTTAATACTTGTTTGGTGTTATCATATTCTAACCCTGGGTCTCCACGTAGCAATTTTTATTGCTAAGCACAAGCAATAACGTCGGCAGAACAATGGAGCAATAATTGCTAATTATGTTGCTTTGCCATAAATTGGCAATTTTCACCGCGAGTAGTTGTATAAAGTTTTGTGGCTGTATTTATGACAAATGTTTTATGTTGTGTTTTGAAGTGGTGTTATTTCTTTTTTAAATTAATAAATAATATTAATAAAATTATTAATTGCAATTGTCGTAGCTGTGTTTTGTATTACTTTTTTGTTTATTTGCGTTTGCTTTTGTTGATATTGACGTTTATTTAAAAATATTTTTTTTTTTTTTGTCATTATTTTTTATTGAATCTTCATATATTAAATATGAACAAACAATAATTAATCAAATCTTAACCTAATACGTTATTTTATCTCCTGCCAGTGCCAGACAAAATTTTCTTCATCACGGGTTATGTTCACTTTTATAGGTGTTTATCGCTCATCTAATTGGGTAAGTGCTGCAGTGTCTCTTCTTCTTAAGCGAGTGTGGCCGCCATGATTTAAAATATTTCGAGCTAGTGGATTTGGGTGTTGTTCAAGCCTTTTTAAATATTTTATTGCATATTTTGTAATCATAGATTTCACTAATGGCACATTGAGATCCTTATGAATGTTTGAGTTTTTAACATACCAGGGAGCGGCTGTGATTATTTGAAGAAGTTTATTTTGGCGCCTTTGAATTTTGTCGATATTAGAGGCCGAGGCAGTGCCCCATAGTTGAATACCGTAGCACCAGATAGGCTTTAAGATAGAGTTGTAAAGTAGAAGCTTGCAAGCGAGACTAAGGACAGAATTTCTTCCAATAAGCCAATGAATTTGAATGGCTTTTAGTTTCATTTGAGTTAATTTTGCCTCTATATGGCATTTCCACGTTAATCGCCGATCCAGATGTATACCGAGATATTTAACATGCGAATGTTGAGGAATTATTTGATTATTGATTGTAATAGGGGGGCAAGATTCCCGGCGCAAAGTGAATGTTATATGTACACATTTTTGCTCATTGACCATTATCCTCCATTGTCTTAACCATATTTCTAGTTGAAATATATGATGCTGTAAGTAACGCGATGCTTCATAACGATTTTCGTGGACGCTTAGAAAAGCTGTATCGTCTGCAAATGTTGAAGTTTGTGTGTAGTTGCTTGTTGACATGTCCGAAGTATAAATTAAGTATAATAGGGGGCCCAGGATGCTGCCTTGTGGGACTCCAGCGGCAATGGGCTGAGGTGAACTTAAGAAATCTCCTTCTTTAATAATAAATTGACGACCGACTAAGTAGCTTTCTAGCAGCTTGTGTGTGTTTGCTGGTAAATTTTGCTTCAATTTGTGTAATAAGCCTTCATGCCAGACTTTGTCAAAAGCTTTCGAAACATCGATGAAGAGTGCTGAGCAATATTTCTTTTCTTCAAATGCTTTTCTTATGACATTTATTATTCGATGAGTCTGCTCCATTGCGCTGTGTTTTCTTCTAAATCCGAACTGATGGTTTGGAATACATCTATTTTCACTTAAAATTGGTGTTAATTTTGAAACTAATAATTTCTCAAACAGCTTTGACATATTTGATAATAAGCTAATAGGTCTATAAGACTCAACTTTTGTATGATCTTTACCTGGCTTTGGTATCATGGTAACTAAGGAAACCTTCCATTTTTCAGGATAGTATTCAAGGCGTAAAATAGCATTAAAAATAAAAAGAATAATTTTCTTTGCTATGCGAGGTAGCTCCAAAAGCATTTTATTACTGATTTTATCAATACCAGGTGCCTTCTTAGTGTTTAAGTCACAAATAGCCTTTTCGATTTCTCTATCTCAAATCTGAGGGGAATAGCTGCTCTAGCATCAACAGGTGGTAACTCGACCGCAATATTGTGAGATATATTTGGTGTAAATACGTTTTTCAAATGATTTACAAACAGGTTTCCTTTTTCATTATCATTTCTTGCCCAACTACCATTCAAGTTTCTTAATGGTGGCTTAGATATAACTGGCCTTTTTAGATTTCTAGCTGCACGCCATAATGAGTAGTCAGATTGTGGAGTTGCATCAAGTTCCTTAAGATATTTTTCTAGAGAAGCCGTTTTCTGATTCTGTAGTAACTTTCTTAGCCTTTTTGTGCATTCTTTTAATAAAATCTTAAGTTGCGGGGATCTGTAAAGTTGCCACTCTCTTCGAACTCTCCTTTTTTCAGTCAAGAGCCGCTCGACATCTGAAGAACATATTTTATTATTTTTAATTTTTTTGGGGGTAACGCTGGAGTGTTGAACAGCTAGTTTAAGATAACTGTCAAGGTTAACAAGAGAGAGATCCACATTCTCCGGTGTACTAAGCGGAATATTTTCTGTGCAATGGGCACTGAGAAATTTTTTATATTTTAACCAATTTATTTGTGTGGCTGGCGTCGCTAAGTAACCTGACGGAAATACAATTCTATTTGGGTTCGATATAGTAACAATTGTAGGTGTGTGGTCGGATGATAATTCTAAGGAAGCTTCAACATGAATCGTTTCTGTGGGGATGTTTTTAACCACGCCAACGTCGATAACATCTGGAATTTTTTGCTGATCAGTAGGCCAATAAGTTGGTTGCCCGCTCGCGACCACATTTAAACCCATTTTGGAGATTGTGTTAAACAAAACACGACCTTTTGGTGTTATAAGTCGTGACCCCCAGAAGGTATGTTTAGCGTTATAATCGCCAGCGGCCAGAAAACAGGGTCCTAATGATTTATAATATTTATAATATTGGCCTTCTGATATGGAAAATCTAGGTGGAGTGTATAAAGAAGAAATTACTATGTTTCGATTTAGCTCCTCAACACAAATAGTCGTTGCTTGCAGATAGTCTTCACGCTGATCACACATAATGTAGTGTTTGACTCGAGTTTTTATTAAGATGGCAGAACCTCCACAAGCTCTATCTCGAGGGTCCTTGGTATCATATAGTGTATAACCATTGATTTTAAACGTATTTCTTGAGGTCAAATGAGTTTCAGAAACCATCATGACATCAATTTGTTTATTTTTAAGAAAGTATTCTAATTCATTTTTTTGTTGGCGGATGCCGTTTGCGTTCCAAAAACAAATTTTTAAACAGTTCATGGTTTGTTAAGTACAGCTTGCAATAACATCGATTGCATTCTAAGCATTTCCTGCATCATATTACCCATTGTGTTCGTAAAATTATTTACTGTTTGCACTAATGTTTCCATGGTTTTTTCTAAACGACTTAAATTAGAAACCGGAGTTTCATCATTACTTGGCGAGGCACCTTGCATTGGCTGATGGTTTGATTTTAGGACGTTAGCGTAAGAGGTTCTGTTATTACTAGGCTGGGGGGCTTGAATTGCATTTGTGTTTACTTGATTTGCGACCTGCATTTGAGGGGTATTTGTTTTCGGTCCAACCGTCTGCTTGACGATATTATATACAGGGCATCCTCTATAATTGGCAGTGTGATAACCGCCACAGTTGCTACATTTTTTTGCGTTGGGGTCGGTTTTAGACTTATCGCAAGAAACTGTACCGTGTAGTTCACCACATACTACGCAGACAGGGGGTAAGTAGCAGTATGCCTTGGTATGACCAAATTCTTGGCAGTTTAAGCACTGAACAGGTCCATTTTTTTTGTGCGGCTCCTCAATTGTGATTTTTCTGTATAGAATATATTTCACACTGTAAACGGGATGTGTTTCGTTTTTTTTTAACTTAATGTCGCCGGGCTCCAATTCCACTCGAAAAAGTGCTTGTGGATTTTTGTCCCTATTTCTAATATTTACCACATGTTTTATCTTGAAGCCTTTTTCTTCCAAGAAAGTTTTAATTTCCTCTGGGTCTACGCATGAATCAATTCCCTTAATCACCACCTGGAGACCTTTACTGCTCTTGAGTTGTTATGTGTAAAAACTTTTTTTGAGTGCCTCAAATTTGCTAATTACTTTCCGAAAGTCATTTTCATGATTAACTTGAATTTTAGTTTCATTTATACTACCTCGCTTTATTGCGGCAACATAAAAGGAATTTTCACCAATCAACGAAATTAAACTCTTTATTAGATCATTTGAGTTATGCTCCCTAAGATATATTGGGGGAGGCTTGGACGATTTTATGACGTTTGGGGCTTCAGAGGGTTCATCCTCCAGAATTGCAAAGCGATTTTGGGAATTTATTTTATCAAAAGATGACACTTTGGATGCCGAAGCAACAGCTGCAGAGGTAGGGCTGCGTCCCCGTTTAAGCACTGTTATGTACCTGTCCATACCAACTTGTACTGTAGGCTTTTGACAATTTTTTACAGGGGGGTTTTCCATTTCATTTGTGTTTAAGTTGGAATCATTTCCCACTAAATTTGTTTTTGACGTCACGGCAATACTTGCTGGCCTGGCAACACTTGTCACCAAATCTAGTTGTAGTTTTTTTAATGAGTCACTATCCACTGTTTTTGTAAACACCGAGGGTGATAGGGAACGTGTTCGAATAATTGGCTTAGCCGTTAAATAGTTTATATTGTTTTGTTTTGTATTATTTATTTCTACATTATTATCGTTTGCCTGAACTAAAACGTAAACGTTTCTTTCATTTTGTCTTAGTGTTGTTTCACTGTTCGTACTCATGCAAAGAGTTGTTTTTATTTTTCACCGTTTTGCTTTGCTTTAATATTTTTATTATTTATTCTATTTTACAACAACAAAAAAAACAAGAAATTTAAATTTAAATGTTTTTGTTCAGAATATGTATACACATGTACGAACATTCATACGTACATACCAGAGATCAGCAAAGAGTAGTGAAAAAGTGAGTAGAGCTAAATCATGACTCATAAATTCTTGTACTTATACGCACTCATACTTATTCCAATGTGATTCAAACTCATATTCACTCAAAAGTTTCATTTTATTCATCGTACTCATACTTACCAACATTTGTAGTGTTTGATTTAGAATCTACTCAAGTCAATGTGTATAGGCGAAGCAAAATGCGAGGCTGCCAGATTTGTCCCCAAATTAGCAAAGTGACGATTTGGCAATTACAGTTTACTAAAGTAACATGTACGAAGTAGACGATTTTTCGGCAAATTTATCTGGCAGCGCTGATTATTAAGTTGTGTGTTGTCTCTGTTGTGTTAAAACGGTAAATGGATGAGCTAAATGATTTGAATCATTGTGAGTATTATAAGTATTTTCTTGAAATTATAAATCAAGCTGAGGTCATTTATGAGTATGCGTATAATGTCGACGTCGCACTCATAAATATTTCTCTTGTGAGTATGAGTGAATCAGAGTAGTTTAGTTTAAATGATTTCTACGCACTTATACTTACAATTGCATGAGTCAGTATGAGTAGCGAAAAAGCGATTCATTGCTGATCTCTGGTACATACATATATATTTTTACTGTTTTATTTTATTAATTTTATCTTTTTTAATTGTTCACTATTATGTTAAATAATTTAAATAACAAAATATATTATTTTTTTTTTAAGCGTCCATTCGCTGCTTATATTTATGTATTACAAAATCAAATGTGATTAATTAATAGTTCAAATCGTATGCGGGGCTAAAAATACACGTCTGTATCACAACAAAGCACAAACCACATTTAAAAATATAATATATAAAAACTTTTTCTGTATTTTGTTGAAGTATTTTTTCACTTGGCGGCTTTTTCTTGATTGTTTTTTTAATAAATAAACACACTTATAAATAAACAATCGTACAGAGAAATGAAATGTCAGATAAATTACAACTGATTTGACAGCAGATTGCTAAGCAATAATTGCTCAAGCAATAAGAAGACCAATCATTGCGCAATGGATTGCCACTCATGGCAATTTGCGGTCTATACGTCGCAAATTTAATGGAGCAATCAAATTTGACGTTTGCCGCAATAAATATTGCTACGTGGAGACCCGGGGTAAATGCTTAGGTAACTTTATTTAAAGAGAAAGAATTACTTAAAACATTTTACTGCCTGTTTTTAGAAGTTAAAATGTCATTAATCAATTTATATGATATAAAAACATGTTGCTTGTCAATACACAATTTTTTTTAAAATTTTTTTTGTCGCGAGATTTAAGAACTCGTATTTACTTCGTTTGAGAATTTTAGTAGTTAAGACCAATCACATCAACGGTAAATTTCGCCAAGTTCAGTTATAGTTAACTATCCGCTATAACTGTCAAAAACATATTGCTAACTGAAAGTTAAATTGGCCGCAAGTTATTTAATTTACTTGTTTTTCTCGCGACAAGCTTTTAATCATAAAAATTATGTAACGACGTTATAAGTTGATAGTAAAAGTTTTTAAGTAAAATTATTTTAAAATATGTATTTTATTCGCCCTTTATTATTTCAAATATTAATAAATTTTCGAGCCTAAGGTCTTTTTTATAAAAATTCGCATTCGTATTCTCAGTAAGTCTTTTCAGTTGATACCCATATTTGATACTCATATTGTAGGATTGCATTTACAAAAAACGTCTGCCATCTTGAGTGTTTTTCCGTGTTGGTTGTATAATCCTTTACACAGCTAACCATGCATTGTCATCCAAACTGAACATATGTTACAAAATGTCAGCTAAATCGGTTCGAGGTATCTGTTTTTAATTTGAGTTGCAAGATTTTACCCACAAACATACATTGCAAGGTTAATAAAAGCTTTTAAAATTCATAAGTAGTTTCTTATAAACTAATTTTTTTTTGCGGCGGTCTTGATCTCTCATGTGAAAAGGTTGTTCACAACCCTTAATTGTGGAATTAAAACAGAGTTTATATAATTGCAGATAATTTGTGGCTCAAAGAAGTTTCAGTGGTGGAATACACCCCACAGTGAAGAACTAATTTTTTTTCTATATTAACAGTCGGGCATATGACTACAAAAATAAATCTAGGAGTGCATAGAAGTCAATGGTGTTAAAGCTGTCATATTTTAAATGAAAACTGAAGCATAAAACATCTACGCTAAATAAATGTTGAAATAGGTAAAGATAACTGTAAGGTACGAACACGACTAGCTTTCTTTTTTAGAAATTACGGGCATCATTCATAAACGAACGCTTAAGTAATATCTACAATAAAAATGGGGTTTCCATAAAAATTTCGTGCTCTAAAACTTGACTAAGCTTTAATAAATAAAACTACTGACTTTTGAATTTAGTTATATATATAAAGGTCTTATTTAAAAAATAAATGAAATAAATATGTATAAAACTTTCTGCTCATATAAAAAATTTGCATTTGGCGGGTTTTATATTAAGAACAACTGGCAACGCTCATATACATTGTAGAAAAATTGTAAATAGCAGCCAGGGCTGTCGGATTTATTTTGATCTTTTTTGCCAAATTGATTGTCCAAAATCGCCAAAGGCTTTTTTTATAAATCCTAAAAAATAAATGTCTTTCTAATTGCTAAAATTTGCCAAAAATGGGAAAAAGTCGCCTTGATATATAGTATATTGTTTAATTAAAGTAAAATGATTGGTGAACACAAAAAAGGTACAATAGTTTACAATAGTCTAATTAAAGCAGCAAAACGTTTTTTTGTGGTTAGTATTAAATAAATGTTGGATATATAATAAAACGCTATACACTTCACCGGCAGGGCAATTCTTACTGTTTTTTTTGTTTGTTTTTGAAAACATTGTATACGATTCAGTTTATTCAACTTATCATGTGAATGTATTAAAGTGATATTTACATTCATATAATTTATAACTCGTAATAACGTGCCAAGAAGTTTATATTGCACTCTATTTTAAAAGCGAGTTTTAGTGAAGTTAATTATTAAAAATAACTCTTTCAACACAGACATTAACAGTTGGAAAAACAAGCACATAAAGCGTTCTTTAAAATGGTACGTACCGGACGTATCTTATAGCTATAAACTTTTTTCAAAAACTAATTTAAATTAGATGGAATACCACCATTGAAATAGTATTTCCAAATAACAAACGGTAAATTTGTATACGAGTCTCAAAACCAATTCATGGCTTATACTATACTCACACTTGGGTTCTTTAACTATGCTTAACGTTTTTATTTTTTTTTTCTTGAATAATTTATAAATTTGTACAATTTTATCATTAATATGTTTAAAATAATCTTCTGATAACTTTATAAAGTATTTTATCCATTTTTAATACTTAAAAGAAATATAAATTTGTTTGTTGGGGTTTTTTCTTAATAATCTGTCATCTTAATCATCTCAAATGTAATAACATTTCGCTTAAACGCGTTTAAAAACCCAAGTGTGAACATAGCATTATCAAATTTAAAACAAAATCGCCATATATTTTAAAATCCACCAAAAATAAATCGCCATGTCGCCAAATTGAAAATTAAGTCGCCAAGAAACTTGACAATCCTGATCGTGTTGTGAAAATGTGTAAAGCATTGGTGCTCAAAAATGTTTTGCATACGTATTGAGAGAGAATCTTAAAATACAGAGATAAGCAAAACTATGCGCACCAGATTTATTAAAATTTAATAGAAAGAAATTGTGTAGTTTGTAAAACATTTATAATAATGCAGTCAAAACTTAATTTCCTAATATTTTTTTGGCTTTTAAAATTGTAACTTTTTAAAAATTTAAAAAAAACAGTAAGAACTGGAAATTTCCAATGTTACTATAAAAAAAAAATTTTGTGTGAACTGCGAGCATATTTGTATATTAAAAGTAAGAATTATATCTAAAAAAAGTGCACTAAAATCTTGTAAATTTATGCTTTTATGAAAGTTTCGTAAAAGCATTAAAAAAATTTTTTAAAGTTTATTACTTATCCTACACACTGTATTTGAAACAAAATCAACTCATCTTCCGTACATGTGCAACTAAATTAATGAGCGTAAAAAACAAAGGGGTGGCGTTTCTAAACAATTGTTTGCCTAAATGAGCATCACTGGTGTAAAACAATGTGGCAATGAGTAAATGAAATAAGTATAATTTACTGGCATCACATATACACCACAATAGTATTGTTGTTTCTTTTCAACCAGTTGTTTGGTAAACAAGTGACCGACTGACTAAAAAGACCCAAGTGAACCATGCAAGTGACCGATTGAACGGAATTGAACGATGAAACTGAACGGCCGTTCATCGTTCATCTGACTGACCCGTTCAATTGAATTAGTTCGTTCATGACCGACACAACTCTAGAGCAAATGAACCTACTCCGTCATACAACCAACGAAACAATGGCTCTTTTCCGCGAGAAATTCAATGACTGTGTTATCTTAAGTCGTTGCGATGTTAATTGGCCGCCACGATCATGTGATTTTACACAGTTGGACCTCGTTCTTTGGGGATATTTAAAAGATAAAGTGGGCGTTTATAAGCCAAGAAAAATTCAAGAGCTAAGAGTTTAGATAATTCGGCTCATTAACGATATTGAATCTCAATTATGTCTTAGAGTCATTGAAAATATGGACCATCGGATAGGGGAGCATATGGCCGATATTTTGTCATAGATCCTTCTATCGTAGTAAACAATTCTCTGAAAACTTTTTATTTACAATTGTCATTGTGCATTTTGGTTAGACCAAACTAATAATTCATCTATTATATATATAAAATGAAGTGTACACTTTGATGTCACCAGCGTTACCGTTATGCGACTAAAGTCGCATTTTTGCCCCTTTTTTAATGCCTTGCCACTTTCTTTGCCCCTTTATTTTTAATCCCCTTTTGTATCATTTTGTATGTTTTTGTGCCCCTTTTGCCCCTTTTTGAACTTCCAGCTTTTATATGATTGTATGTTTTTACTTTACCTCATAGAAGTGCATCCGCTAAACGGATTTTTTTTTTTAATTAGCATTATAAAACAATAAGTGGTCCAATAGACTAAAAGTAGATACCTGTAGTGCGATTCACTAACTTTTATAACGATAATCGAATCGTTAAAATAAGTATAACGAAAATTTATCGAATATGCTATTCTGTAAAATTTTTAACGATATTCGCTGTCGTATAAAGTCAGCTGTTACTTTAAGCAATTTTTTTGTCGTTATCTTAGCGACAATAATTTAGTTTGTGTTTATTTTATCGATAAAATGTTTTTTATGTTTAAAATAGCTTACATACATACAAAGATATATTCATATGTATATGTATGAACAAAAACAAAATAATAAATTTAAAATTTGCAAAAAGAAAGCAAATTAAGAACAAAAATAAAATTCTAAATGTAAAATTCACAAAAAAAAAATATAAAACCACAAATTAAACCTTCGTCTTACTTATGAGTCTGGCCAGACCTTTTTCAGTGCATTTTAAATGAAAAAATATGTGTAACAAGGGGGGTTAAGAACAATTTCATATGTTTTTATTTTATTCTCTTTTGTGCTTTTCGTTTTTTTTTAACATTTTGTAGACAGAGATGTTACAAAAAAAAACAGCTGTGTACTATCGTTAAAAAAAATTACAGAATCACACTATCGTTACTGCAAGCGAATATAAATGTCGACAAATATTACGATTGTCGGATCGTTAAAAGTTAGTGAATCGCACCACTGGCAGTCCATGTTGAACTTATAAATAAATATACATAGATGCATATTTTCGAAAATTAGATACTTATATAACAACTAAATAAACAGCATAGCACTGTAATGCATTAATAAAAATCGTACCACTACAAACTTCTTCTAATAGGAAATATCAGAACTAAATTTGGTCCAGCTGTCACTCATAATAAGGGCGGTATTGTGCCAAAGCCCTTATTTTGGGAATAATAACGTGGTTGTAAGTCTATTACTAAGTCAATTAGTAACCGATTTTGTTAAATTAAAAATGGAATGACAAACTTATATAATAACGAACTTATATATTTCTAGCTGTGGTGAAGAGTAAAATTAAGTACAACAGTTCATACACGTTAACTTGCAAACAAGACGTGTGTTTTCACTCTACATTCGAACATCTCTATAGTGAAGTCCTATAAAATTTAGCTTTCTATATAATGAACAAATTTAAAAAATTATTATAATTTGATCTCCTTACACACAAAAAGATCATAAGTAAAATTACCTAAAAATATGGTATAAAATTAACTAAGCGCAAAGGTAGCATGGCAGTATCTTAGTTCCTTGATAACGATTTTAGCAACATTCGCTCGTTTTAGAATGTAACAGCATTTCTTTTAAAATAAATTTGATCATTAAAAGTTAAATAAGCAGCACAAAAGGTTTTGTAGCCTAGCAGATTAATTTCCAGCACTTTATTTCGTACAAGCAATTAAACACTTAACGCAAAAGTCTTCAAACTTTTCCTAATAAGGATATTATTGAAGCAAATGTTAATCGATAATCGAACTAAAACACCACACAGAAAAAATTATTAGTAGTTTTTTATCAATTAAAAAAATTATTGTAAAAGTATTAAAATTTAATTAATGTGATAATTGAAATTTTTATTTTTTTTTTTTTTGTTGAACGAAAATTAAAAATATAATTTTGATTTAATTAACATTTTAGTTGTTTTGAAATAAATTTTGAAATAAAATAATATTCAAATAACAAAAAATTGTTTCGTTTAAAATAAAATAATTTAAACTTGTGAAATTATTTTTGGAAATTTTCAAAATCAATCAACACATTGTTTGAAACGGCAAAGTTTTTTGATAAGTTTTTTAATTAAAATTAAAAATATCATTTATTGAAAAAAAAAAAAAAAAAATATTCAAAATATTAAATTTTTACAATTTTTAGTAATCAATAGCCCAATTCACAATCTTGTGCAAATGGTCTTGCATCGTAGCATTTGCAAAATGGTATAGTAAATACTGTAGTATACTCTTGATTGGCTTGGTTCACAGAGTGTTAGCTGTCGATTTACAATCAAGTGTTGCAAAAGTCGAGTAAATATAAACTATTGGTTTTAGGCGTTGCATATTTGCAAAAGAGTAGCAAGTGCATTGCTGTATATTTTGTTGGTGTAGAGTAAAAATATACTATACCATTTTGCAAATGCTCCCAAAAGTATGCTACAGTATTTACTATACCATTTTGCAAATGCTACGATGCAAGACCATTTGCACAAGATTGTGAATTGAGCTAATATAATCATTTTGGTAATAGGTGCAAAATCAACAAATGGGTTGCTTGATTCTATGAATTTGGTATAAAATTGGTGATTGGAGAAAATTTTTAATTTTTTCTGTGCAGTTTTTATAAACAAAAGTAGAAAAAAATGTTAGTTATGTATAATATAGTGGACTTCGACTATGTATGGATGTGTCAAAAGCTAAAAGGCCTTACTTCACAAAATAAAAAGTAGAGAAAATTAGTATTGTTTGAAAAATGGAGTTACAAAATCTAAAATGCTACAAAAAGAAATTTGCCAAACACGTGAAGCTTAGTAATTCATATTTAAGCAATATATAATGGCCTAATTTTGTTACGTATATTTTCCTTTTATCTGCCTGGTAGCTTTTGAAAAAATCAAATAAGATTAAAACCCTATACCTATTTTTCATATTTTTTAATGGAAAATATTTAAATTATAAAAGAACAAAACCATTTTCAAAGAGTTCACAGCTTATTAGATAGTAATAAAACAAAATTGAGAAATTTTCGAAAAGTGGAATTAGGCCTTTTATTTATTATGTTTTCAGTGAAAATAACTTAATAAAAATGAAAATGGTCTTATTTTTAAAGTTGCCCCTTTTTTGCTCCCTTTTTGTGCCACTTTTATTTTGAAAATCCCCTTTTTGTGCCCCTTTTTGAAAATTTTGAACGGTAACGCTGGATGTCACCATTAACTGTGGAAACAGCTGCACTGATTTTAACCCAAATTTTAGGCCACGTTGGAGATAGTCTGTAGAAGGTTTATGTGAAGTTTACACAAAATCGTCCCAGTGGTTCCGGATATTCCTATATATTCCCATACAAATATCAACAAAATGCCCTCCACTTTTCATATTAGAATTTTTTATTGTCACTTGAAAAGTAACCAAACGATGTATGTGTACAATGACATTCGTAATGGGTAGTAAAGAATATTTCATATCGCTAGAAGGCGTAGAATAAAGCAAAACCTTATACCCGTTTTATTGTCTTAACTAATCAACCGATTTTCTTGAAATTTGTCGGGCAATTAGTGTAACATATGGAAGGAACTATAGCCTATATTTGTTATTATTTAGGGCGCGAAATAGGACAAGAGGAGTAAAAGCTCCTTCTCCCTTTATCTTCTTAACTAAGCAACCGGGTTTTTTAAAATTTGGCATACAGACATTTTAACATCTGAAGGCACTTTAAGATATACATTTTGTGGATACTCCAACATTTAGGGCGTAAAATAGGGCAAAACGGGTAAAAGCATCCTCTACCCATGTCTTCTTAACTAATTATCCGATGATAGTTTCAAGTCTTGAAGGAACTAAAGGCTATAAATTTTAACATTTACGGCGTTAATTACAGCAAAAAGAGTAAAAGCACCCCCTCCTATACCTTCTTAATTAATTAACCGATTCTCTTGAAAATTGTATGTATTTCTACTACGGAATCTGAACCCAACACGACTGTACCATGGTACACGGTTGGTCTTTAAAAAGTTGATGGAAAACGTTATCGAAGCTACCATTCTGAATGGGCGAAAATGTTTTGCTGTTACGAACTCCGATGATTCCCATAGACGTCCCAATTGAATTTAAACACGTTCAATTTCCTTTTAGAGCGTCATTTGCAATGACAACCAATAAGTCGCAAGGCCAAAAAACGATGTCTGTTTGCGGCTTAGAATTAGGCCTACATACACGGACAATTATACGTGGAATGTTCTCGCGTCGGCAAGCCATCGAGCTTATTTGTGTTTGCTAAAGACGGACTGACAAAAAATATCGTACACGCAATTGCTTTTCGTAATGAAAATTGATTATCTCTGTTTGATTTTCATACTTCAGAATAGAAAATACATCACTTTTTTATTTTAAACTTTTGAATTTCATATTCAAAACAGAAATAACTGGCTTTTGTTTTTTTTTTCATCGCCGTTCATAGTATAAATCACTTATTCCTCTTTCACTAGAAATTAGTTATATGGCTAAACAACGTTTGCTGGGTCAGCTAGAAAGTTTATAAAACCAAATAAAAATGGGGATTTTCATTTGGAGATAGGGATTTTTGGGGAATTCATAATTAAGTAATTGGGGATATGAGCCAAAAAAAGAGAAAATTCGTTTCATAAACTTCTTAAAAACCTGCGTTATTTTTTATAAATAAGGCCGTAAATATTTATTAAGGTTTATTTAAAAAAAATTATTTTTAGGGGGATGTAAGAAAAGTTTAACTCACTGTTTATTGTTGGTGTTTTGTTTAAGCTTTGATATTGTTACAAGTAAGACTTGGAGTGTTTATAATTCTTATTCGCTTTAGGGTTTTTTTTGCTTAATATTTTTGGCTTTTCTAAAATTTTTGGAAAAGGTTTCCTGATGAACTGGTCTAAGCAACCGGTGAAATGCGCATAGAAGCTAGCTTTCCTTCAACAATAAATTTCAGTGTATTTATCAAATATAGAAAATTATTAATAATAAACTTCGTATTCCCGAAAATAACTTTGATGATATAATTGCATGTGCCCGTGCATAAAACTGAATTGGAACATTGTTTTTTTTTTTTTTGTTGTTTTCTTACGAAGACAACATAATGAAGCGGTTTGTTTTTTAATTTTGTTTTTTCTTTTAACCCACTTACAACTACAATTCGAGTCGGAAAGAACCCAACCAATTGTAGGAAGATGTAAGAAAAGATAAACTCACTGCTTATTGTTGGTGTTTTGTTTAAGCTTTGATATTGTTACAAGTAAGACATGGAGTGTTTATAATTCTTATTCGCTTTAGGGTTTTATTTGTTTAATATTTTTGGCTTTTCTAAAATTTTTGGATAAGGTTTCGTGATGAACTGGTCTAAGCAACCGGTGAAATGCGCATAGAAGCTAGCTTTCCTTCAACAATAAATTTCAGTGTATTTATCAAATATAAAAATTTATAATTTATTTATAAAATTTATCCTCTGACCACTTGGAAAAAATGGCGACAAATTCACTTCAAAAGCGGAAAGATTAAAATAAGTATATAGAGATGAATTTTATACACAATATAAAGAAAAACAAAGCGAAAATTCCGCATCACTAACTCCAAAATTAAATTTTTCGAGTTATCTCACTATTAAAGTAAATAAGCGATATGTATTATTAAAAAAAATCTGTTTTAATAGGTTTATAAAACAAACAACAAATGTATGAGATCTAGAGGCCTACACAAATAAACATGAAAATCAATTTACATTGGGTTTTTCAAGTGGTTGCAAACAACATAATAACACTAAAAACTAGTACTACGTGCGTTGTGAATTGCGCCGTATGATGCAAATCATTCACACGCACTGCATGAGAAAACACATGTAACATATGCAACTTGTATGACTATAAAAATAACCAAGTGGTCTTGAAAGTAGTCAATTCGTTCTTTTTAGTTCAATAAATTTGTGTTTTTTTTGGCTATCGTTTACCAAAGTGTGGACAAAAGAAAAACTGAAAAAGAGAGATAGAGAGAGACATAAACTACTCAGTTGTGATCTTATAAGGTGGTAGTGTTTTCGCAGCTGATCGCAGTGTTTTTTTTTTCATGGTGTGATGTTAAAAAAAATTTCAACTCTTTTAAGTCATTCCTCTTCTCCTTTTTTAATTTTATATATAAATACAAATATACCTAAAGGGCAATTCCACGCACAAGTCTACCATAAATAGAAAAAATAAATAAATAAATAAAAAATGTTACTTTTTGGGAATACAAAATTTTAATTTAAAAGATTTTGTTATTCGTGCTTAATTCCCAATTTTTATTCTTGACAAAAACACTTGAAATTTGATGGAATAAGCTATTCCTATGCGCATTTCACTGGTTGCTTAGGCGCCAGATCGTCAGGAAATATATCCATAAAGGTTTAAAAAAACTAAAGATATTAAACTAAATAAAACTGTTAAACGTATAAGATTTATAGGCAACAGTTATACTTGTAACAATATCAAAGTTTAAACAAAAACAAAACATCAACAATAAATAGTGAGTTTATCTCTTCTTACATTCCCCACTTCAATTGATTGGAATTCTTCCAACATTAATTAAAGTTGTAAGTAGGTTAAGCTTATTATATAAGCAATGTTTTTATAAAGAATAAAAATTGGGAATTAAGCACGAATAACAAAATCTTTTGAATTAAACATTTGTATGCCCAAAAAGTAATTTTTGATAATAAACAGGCAAGTGCACGGCCTCAAAAAACTTAACTGGCAACATGCTTTTGCAAGTTGTTCTTGTTTTCATTTTGTTTTTCTTAACCTACTAACAACTACAATAAATATTGGAATAATTTCAATCAATTGTATTGGGGAATGTAAGAAGAGATAAACTTACTGGTTATTGTTGATGATTTTGTTTAAACTTTGATATTGCTACAAGTAGAACTGTTGCTTATAATTCTTATACGTTTAACAGTTTTATTTGGTTTAATATCTTTAGTTTTTCTAAAATCTTTATGGATGAAGTTTCCCGACGATTGGGCCTAAGCAACCAGTGAAATGCGCATAAATTTCGGTTTTTTTTATCAAGAACAAAAATTGGGAATTAAGCACGAATAACAAAACCTTTTAAATTAATATTTATTTTATTTTTTGTTCAATATGATATTTCGTCACGCCTTTGTGTGACTTCTGAAAAATAACAACTTAAAATTGTTATCGGTTTAAAGAAAATAAATAATTTTATAAAAAAAAACCTCAGGCTTAATAAAATAAATATATGTAAATTTAAAAAAAAATAAGGCCGAACAATAGACAATTTATATGTATGGATGTAAAAAATACCCAACCAGCTACAATTGGGTAATTTTTTTTTTGTAAAAATCACTTAAATGAATCTGTACAATTTACATTGTACACTAGGGTGGTTTTTCAAAATCGATTTTCGAATTTTAAAGGTGCTCATATCTAGAATTATGCAGTTTAGTGTTAAAATACGATTGCGAAAATTTTAGCTCAATCGGACTTTGCTTTTCTGTGCCTAAAGAGCCCCAAAGTTTTAGAAAATGCCTGTTTTTCACGAAATAGCGGCATGTTTCTGCTTTAGCTGATGAATGCCATAATTTATTAAAATAAATTTGCTATCAAATGAAAGGTAATTTAAATGACTTTACATTAAATTCTAACACACTTTCTTCAAAAATATATAATACAAAGAAAAACAAAAAGTTATCAAATTTGTATTTATGTATACAACATTTTGCACAAAATGATGCATAACATGTGTACGCAGACACCTCTTATGATGCAAAATAAAAAAATAATTGAGTTAAATAAATTAAATTTACAATAGGCACTATCCAGTTATAAGATGCAAAGAATGCTGACGAAGGCCGTAGCGGGCCAAAAAATGCATTTCGTAATTATTTTAAACAAAAAAAGACGATCTAAAGCGCATCATACACTTGCAATAAAATTGCTCAATTTTACGTATTGTACAATTATATCGATAATGTGTATGTAAGTGCCGGTTCACACACTTCAAGTTTGACTCGTCAAGTCTTGAGTTTTTAGGAGAGAGGGGAGAAGAAATGGCATTCTCTTTTCTCCTAAAATATCAAGACTTGAAGAGTCAAACTTGACGTGTGTGAAGCAGCACTTATATTCGATGGTAGCACAATATATTGACAACAATCCAAAGATGTTTGATATTTATTGCACAACGAAAATAAAGCGATGTGTGTTGGCAACATTGTACAATGCTGTTCATGTTATTCCTATAGGTTATGTTTACCTTTTTATTGAATGATTGAAACCATTGTGCGACTTATTGCATAATATAGGACAAAATGGAAATAATATGGCGAATATCATATACAATACTATGGCAGGTGTATGGGCCGCTTTATTATTTTAATCACGAATTTGACGATTTTTACACAAATTTCTCTGGCAGCACTGAATAAAACCAAAATAAGGAAAGGCCAACACCTATTGAAAAGGTCTGCGCAAGAAGCCTGATGATCATTGTTTTCGTTCTTTTGAGCTTTCAAATCCAAAGAAGAAAAAGGAAGAATCTTGTCAATAAGACATGAGCCGTATGAACTCAGACGTACCACAAAGGGAAAAAAAGTAAATTTGAAATCTTGCTTCTCATTTAGTTTATATTTTTAGTTAAATATGTACGTACGATTTTTTAAGTAAAAACTATATCGGGCATGATGTTGGTGTTTTATCATTCTTTAAGGTGTAAAACGGGTAAGTAAGTCAATCATAATAATTTTTACTTTCTAATTTTTTTTTGGTTTTTTTGAAGCAAGAATTGGGGATAAAATCAACTTTATAATACTTAAACTAATCGCGTTTTGAGATTGATTCAATCTTAGTTTTACTTAAATAAATCTGATTTTCGGATTATTTTAAGTACGAATTCAGATTAAAACAATTTTATAATTCTTGAATCAAGCTCATTTTGAGATTGATTCAATCTTAGTTTTACTTGAATCAATCTCATTTTCAAAATATTTCAAGTACGAAATCGGGATTGAATATGGATGATTTTGGTATTTTGGGATTGAAAATCCGAACTTTAATCAATCATTCTGTACTTGATTCAAGAAAATCCGTACTCGCCGTACTATAAATACCGCTTCGGATTGATTTGAGTACGGATGGATTGATTTTTCTTATGAATGTATGTATGCATTAAAGACCTCCACATATATATCTATTTATATGTATCTGTTTCTGTGTTATTTCTAAAGTGGATGCGTATGGATGAGTGCTCTTGTGTTTCTGATATAAGTTGATATTGATATGATTTGTAAAATAGTAGATGTAAGTTGATAAAAAAGCGAAAGAGAGTATCATATCTGTTAATATCTGTTTCGCAAAAGCAGATACTAGTGGATACTGATGGAATACAATAAGTTACTTATTGTACGATACCGTTATTTTCAATTATTTTCAACGCAAAAGCGCTTATACTTTAGGAAAAAATGGTTATCCATATTTATTTTTTATATGCAATTGTATATATATTGAAAAATATACAACTTCATATGAGAAGCCCGGCTGGACGTCCAAGTCGCAATTTTGAAGATAAATTGCTGAAATGCGGTACATACATATGTTTTACTTGTCCTAAGAATTATGCCTATGGCAAATGGTGAGAACACTGTTGACCTGAATCATAACTTTTTAATATAATTTGTTTTCCTGGGGCCATGCTTGTGCATGGGTCACAAATAAGGTACACTCTTAGAAAGTTGTGTAAATGTTGTGTTGTGGAGTTTCATAGGGTCGGGATTGACTTTTTTTTTTGTTTAATTTGGATATTTGTAACCAAAAAATTAAATTTTTTATTTAAAATGGATATTTGTAACCAGAAAAATAAATAATTTTTTCCAATAATTACTTAGGTTACACTACGTGACAAAATTTCAACAAAGTCGTGACCAAATGAATCTGACAGCTAATCTTTATGTAAAAATCCGCTGAATCCGAATATGAAGTCAGAATTGTCAAAAGTGGAACAGTTTTTGAGATATTCCAAAATAACCGTTATTTGTGTTTTTAAAAAAGATGATGTGACTGAAATGCAAATATCTTAAAAAATTTTAAACGGATTATGTAATTCTTTCTTTCTAGTGAAAGGTTAAGGTAAATTTCTAAAATAACCATGGATTGCTAGTGATGATTGGTCAAGAAATGACAGAGTTACGTGGGAGAAAAGTCCAAGCTTCATTGAAAATTTTATGATTTTGTTCAATTTTGCTCTTTTCAAGTTATTTTTTTAAACCAATGACTTAAAAATCCTAATGTTTTATTGCATGCGACATTAGATTATTTTAAAATGAACATTTTGCGCCCAACAAGACATAGATTAGTACAAAAATTACAAAGCTACAGAAGATTTAGGAAATTAACCCACATAGAAATTCAATACTTTTAAAGGCTAGATTACACTATTATACTTTGTATTAATACATGTCAAAATCTCAAGTAATATGACAAAGTGTGATAGTGTGAATGCAATGTGTCACGAAAATGACAAGTATTATGAAAAAATTTTGACATCCCATACGACTTCTTCGTTTTTTGAAAAATTTCTAAACAATAATACTTTTCATTGGATCAGGGTTGCATTTTTTTTCATGTGTGAGTGTTTATACTTTGTGTGATGATGTGAACACAAACTGTCATGTTACATTAGATTTTTGACAGTCGCAACAAAACTCATTAGATTTCTATCACACAAAGTATTATGGAATACGTAAGACTTGTGAGATAGTGTATTCTAGGCTTAAGCAATTTTTAATATTTATTGTTACAAAAAATTTTGCTTTGTATATTAATTTGTTGTGGGTTAGTTCAATTAATCTTCTGTAACTTTGTCAGTTTTGCACCGATCCGGATCATATCGGGCACAAAATGTTCGTATTGAAATAGGCTAAAATTTAGTTATTTTGATATTTGCATTTCAGGCACAGCATCTTTTTTAAAAACACAAATAACGGTTATTTTGGAATATTTCAGATTCAGCGGAAAATTTTAAATAAAGATTAGGTGTCAAATTCATTTGGACAAAAAATTGTCACGTAGTGTTATCAATAACCAAAAATAAATAAATTTTACTTTAAAAAAATAACGATAATGGTTAAAGATTCCCAATTGAAAATAACGGAAGTTTTCTCGTCACCTTTACAAAATATAATAAAAGTAATTATTTTCAGTCCCTGAGCTATTTTTTGAATTAAAAACAAAAAGGTCCATATAAAACAGCGATTTTTCAACGTTAACAATTTTACTCTTAAAAAAAGAGTTTTATTATAGCAGTCATAAATTAAAACTCATTTCAGGAGCTTGATTTTAACCGACATTTAATTAAATTAATTTTTTGTTCATGGACACCCAAAGCTTGTAGCTGGTCAGATCAGTACAATTTGTAAAGCAGTGTTGCACTGCAATTAAACTAATTGTCATTAAAATAGAAGAAACAGAAGAATTTTAGGTCGACTATTTTATGACTGCGAAATAAAACTCTCTTTTTAAGAGTTCACCAAACTTTTATTTTATCGTTGAAAAATGATTTTTAACTGTGGAGTTGAGATTATTTTTTCTAGATCACCATAGGTTCTTAAAGAGAACTTTAGGACGAACCTAATGGTATAAGACAGTATAGGTCTCCGTTGACTCTAATATGGAGAGTTTTCAAGCTAAAATTATATGGATCACTCTTATTTACGGTCCCTGCAATTTACCCTTAAGTAAAATCTATTCATATACAGGGTGTCTGGTGGCAAATTTATATTTTTAAATACGATTAATTCAAAAAGTAATAAACGGTGCGGAGGGAGGGTGGCGCCGTTTATATTATCGATTGGGCGGATTTGTCAGTCACAGTAGTCGAGTGAGCATCGCTGAGGAGACATTTTTTAAGGGTAATGATTCTTACGTAATTGCTCGTCGACAATTTTGTTCATAGTTCATTTTCACTTAAATAGCCACGTCAACAAACAAAACTACCGTTACTGGTCTCCAAGAACCTGCAACCGTCGATTGAAACATCAAGTACCTTTACATTGCCCCAGGGTAACTGTTCGGTGTGCCTTATCCACGCATGAGATAATTGGGCCATTTTTTTGAAATTCTCGCAAAACAAGGCTCCGTTTTGAACAGTGTGTTTAAGTCGTCGGAAGACATGTGGATGACATACCCTTTTAAAAATAAAATCCGCATTTCCAGTTTATCGTTCTTAATAAAACTTTGTGTCAATTATTACATTTTTTATTTAAGTTTGAAAATATAAATCTGCTACCAGATACCTCGTATTTTTTTAATTAAATAAAATTTATTTATAAACGATTTATTTTTTTAAAGCATTGTCATTAAAAATATGTTTTATTGTGTTTAAAACAATAATTTTAATTTGCCGTTTTTTCTTAAATTGATTTCCGATTTGTTTTTGGAAATATGCCGATTTTTAACTTAAACCATCTGGCACCCCTGGTTGAGATCTTGTACAAGTTTTTGTAAACACTCTTAGTGCCGGTTCACACACGTCAAGTTTGACACATCAAGTCTTGAGCTTATAGGAGATAAGGGAAAAGAGGATGCCATTTCTTTTCCCCTCTCTCCTTAACACTCAAGACTTGACTAGTCAAACCTGACGTGTGTGAACCGGCACTAATTTTCATCAACTCGCCAACAATATTTTAACATACAACAGATTACCACAGATATTGTAGAAATACTTATGGTGACAACAGATATTTGTAAGCAAAAAAAAATATTATGACATACTCAATCCAAAACCATAAGCATCTGTTTTTGTTTTTAAGATATGGTGAGTGGGCAAAAGCAAAACCTTACAATATCAGTTACACTCATTCTCTCATTTATATCAGTAGTAACAGATAAATATCTGGTGTATCTGTTTCAACAATACTTTCTGATACAATCGTGCAGGTCTTTAGTATGCATATGTGAATGTATGTTAGTATTTAAAACCTATCTGATTCTAATACTGTAATTCATAAGATATCATATCTTATTGTATTAGAAAGCCAACTACAAGAAATTATCGCTTATATTTCCGTAAATATACGTTTAAATGGAAAAATTTAAACACTTTTTTTACACAAAAAAAAAAAAAAACTTTACATTGTATACATTCTTTTCCTAACGAAATTTTCAATAAAATAAAATTTCCTGAAAATTTCCAAAGCTATGTATGTATGAAAATTTTATTTCTTTTTTTTTATATAAAAAAAAAATACAATTAAACAAGAAAACAGAAATGACCGATTTCTTCTTCAAATATAACTTAAAATGATTTTTTGTTTTTTCTATTATAACACAAACAGAGGCTTAGAATTTTAGTAAAAACATTGGATCAAAAAGTCAAATTGTTTAAGAGATATTTAGTTTTATGTGTCTCCTGAACACTTTCAGCCGTATTATTAGCAAACAGTTAGCCACAGTTTGTACACTACGTACAACGAGCTGCTAACTAGAATGCCGATTAAGCTAAGCAACATGTTAGCACAGAGTTTATTCATAACAAACTTTTGTGCATCTGCCAACTTTTAATAAATCAACTCTGAATTTTAATGATGGCACATTTTATTACTCAAAAATGCAATACGTTTTGCATTAATTATCGCTGGTTTTGTCATTTAACTTTCTGTTTTTCCCTCCACAAATAAACATTTTAGAAAGTTTTTAAAATAAATTTAATTAAAAAAGAAAGCGAATTCAGAAACAGCCAGCTAATTAAAAGTTTTTGCTGTTTTTCACAAGTTGTCAAACGCTTGGCAGCTCGTTAACAAGAGATTAGCATAGTGTTTATAGTGTTTTCAAAAAACCGACTTAAACCTAATTAAATAGCAAAATAAATTATATAAGAAGTATTCATTTTCAATTAAAAAACAACAAAAATAACTTAAAAAATAGCATTTGCTATACAAAATGTGTACTTTGTGGTAAAAAAAACAAAAATAGTGACTATGAGAAATGTATAAACCCCAAATGGGAATTTTATGAAGTTTTTTAAAGTAATATTCCAAAAACAAAAACAAAAAACATTCTGTTTTTTTAATTAAGTTTTTATTTAAGCTGATTCCGAGAAGACGCTTTCAATGACAGTTGATGACGAATTAATAGTAAAAAGAGCATGATATAGCATCTTCATTTTTTCGGTTCCCTTGCTGAATTTTTCCAAATATTCGAAGTCATCTTGAAGGTTATTGAGTTTAACACGTTTGCATTTATTACTTAAGTCTTGAATTTATTTTTACGTCAAGTTTCTTCTAAACTTTAAGAAGCTGTTTAAATTTTTAGATCTTCAGAGTATAATTCACTTTCAATTGTTTCCTTTTCTACAAAAAAAATTGTCTCAGGTAGAGCTGCATAGCTAAGTCATTAGTAGTAGGCTCTGACGAATATTTTATATATTCGCAAGATTTCGGAAAACAACCACTATGTTTATATAAAAATAGTGTATTTAGGGCAGAGTCCGCCAAACACATACATTTACATTTCTTGTTTCTCTTGGTTGTTTAATTTTCAGCGTAATTGTTTTTGTTTGTTCAGTGTTTTCGAGTAAAAATACAAATTATTTTCTCATGCTCTCTTTATTTGTGTGAGAGCATTCGCACATGTGCGGTGTTTTGCAGATCTCTGATTTAGGGTAATTTTTATTCTTTGGGAAATAGACAAAGTAGAGTTTGTGCGAAATTGCTATTTGAATTTCCAACTGTGTTAACCACAAATTTTAAAATTTCTTCAGGTTGCAATTATGTCACAGTATCACTTGAAAACTTTATAACTGCAATAATGAGCGGTTGTAATACTTTCAATACATTATCCAGAATTTTGAATTCCAACTCAGAAAATGTATCTAAATTTAAACAAATTAGTGAATGGTTGACATGCAGAAATCATTGTTGCTTTAGAGTTCCAGCGATGTTTGTCATCGAATTTAAAAATAATCTGTTTTCCTTCATGTTCTATTGCATACTTTTGTAGTTTTTGCTACATACTTATCTTGACATTTACTGAAAATTTTAACCACTCTTCCAACTTTGGATATCGTAAGTCGATGGTGAAAGAACAGTAAGATTTTCGACTGGACAAAACGAGCCATTAGAATCATACGCACTTTCTTCATTAATATCGGGCCATTCGCTGTCATGCAATTTATAGCTACTTGATTTGTGGTAAAACTATCTACTACGCATTAATGATTACCATGATTTGTTATGTCTCTGTAACGGCTGAAGTTTGTATTTTAATAATTAGTATTGTGGTTAGTTTGTTGAACTATTTATGGTTTTTAATCCAAATTTTTAATATTTTTAATTAGGCTTAAGTTCATCAAATTTAATTTTCATTAAATTATTTTTATGAAGAAAGGAATTTTACAACATTAAAATTAATTAAAATTTACTGATAATTTTTCATTCTTGACTCAATCTGGGCTCGAACCCAGGCGTTTTTACGGACAGGTTACCCTGACATGTTTCGATTGCAACCACTCAATCTCCTCAGAGGGCTTACCGTTTAACATTCGCAGCCATCGACGACTGCTGACGTCATTAGTCAAACATCAATCTTTAAACCAAATTGTATTTAACCTTTGGTAGATCGAAATTTGCTTTAAATGATTATCCATTTTTTTAATTCATTTTACATGTTCCTCCTTTACTTCTGTTTTTTCCGTACTTTTGCCAAGAATTCTTCTTGAAGTTCAAAGTACATATTTTTTTTTTTTTTTTTTAATTTTTTTGTCTTTCTTTTTCTTGTTGACCTTTTCAGCACAACTTGAAGGACAAATGCAAACATAGAGCTCGTGCCTTAGCTTTAACAATAATTAGTATTCTGGTTATTTTGTTGAACTATTTATGGTTTTTAATCCAAATTTGTAATATTTTTAATTAGGCTTAAGTTCATCAAATTTAATTTTCATTAAATTATTTTTATGAAGAAAGGAATTTTACAACATGAAAATTAATTAAAATTTACTGATAATTTTTCATTCTTGACTCAAAAGTTTGTATTTTAATGTAAATGGGTGTGGAGAGGATCTTACATTAAAATGCAACTGTGCGAACTGCTAGAATAATCTTTTCGACAGTTTGCACAGCTGTTCAGGGAGATGTAAGAGTTTTGCGGGGAAAGAAAAAAAATGGCGGAGAATATAGGAAAAAAGCGGGAAAAGTGCCGCGAAAAGTGGGCGAAAGTGCCGAGGAAGAAGGCCTTTTTTTTGTGAAAAGATACGAGTTTTTTTTTTTTTTTGGAAGGAAAAGTTTATAGGTCTTTGTGTTAAAGTGCAAAAATATAGCAATTCTTTTTTTATTGTAAATATATGGTGAAAAATAAAAAAAAAAAAACAAGGCAAACAAGCAAATGAAACATTGAAATAAAAGAAGAAAAAACAAATGAAAAATTCAGTGGCTTTTAAATAAGTGTAAAGAAAAGGGAAATTCTAAAATTGATTATTGGCACGCGTAAGCATTCATACATATATGTAAACACGATCCATACTTTCACACAACACAGAGTCAACATTAACCATCCATACCCACGTAACCATTCACCTGCATAAACAACATTCCAACATTGATTCCACCGTATACGCATCAGAGAACTGCAAAATCCACTATTTTTGTTGATTTACTCATACGCTATAATTTAAATTTACTGTGTGCCTGTAAAACAACGTTCAACGTTGGTAATTTTGACATCGTTTTGTACACATTTGATTTGTGCATGTGTGAGTTTTTTATTGAAAGTGCTTTGTCTACATTTATTGTTGTGCACGCAATAACACAATTTCTTAAAGTCAAACGGGATTTATTTTTTTGATTTTGCATTTACGTAGTCATTGTCCACTCGATGACACAACGACGAATGTAAATTGGTATGAGTACCAGCGTTACCGTTGTGATACTAAAGTATCAATTCGACCCTTTTTCGACGGTGTTGATACCTTTTATGACCCTTCTTTTAAATTATACTTTTGTATCATTATCACCCATTTTGTGACACTGCGGAACAGAAGTGCTAAACAAATGATTTCGAAATAAGCATTGCTTGATATGGAACAGACTCAAAGTATAAACTTACAATTCCATGCTTTCTTCTCCTTGATTTTTGATAGTAAAGTACAATTTCCCTAAAAGCAAACATAAGTCATATACATATTTGTTATTTTTTTCGATGGTTTCTTTTCAAAACAAAAATTTGACATTTTATTAAAAAAATGCAATTTGGTGTTTACTCTCTTAAAGAGTAGCATGTTTTATTCAAAAAAAAATTCGCCCTTAATAATGGCAAAAGGTATTAAACTTTTCGCCCCCTTTTGAATCGACAGTGTTAAGAGTGCCCTAACAGGAATGAAAACAAGAGGTAAAAATTGCTATATTAGCGGAAATTCCCAAATATTTGGTAACAGCGGTATGATAGCTAAGTCTAATATTTATTAAAAATCATAAAAGCTTAAAAAAAATCTGACACTTACAGGAAAAAATCGCTTTAATCGAGAAAATGGTTACAATTCGCGAACGATTGCAAAATTTAAAACAAACACTAAAATTTATTTGACATCGCTAGATCGGAAAATTACATAAAAAGTATTAAAAAATTAGCTATAATGATAAAGAATAAACTTTTTGTCAGGAGTTAAAAACAGGACAGAGCATTCCATAAAACAATTAAGTTTTTGAGCTCTTCCTACCTGAAATATTATTTTTTTGTTTGCTTATAAAAAAACTTGTTCTTATTATGTTCATTTAAATGGGAAATACTGCTTATAAAAAACTTGGCCCTTTTATTTTATTGAAATACCTTTTTTGACCCCTTTTTCTGGAAAATCCCCTTTTTGTGACCCTTTTCGAAAATTTCCAAAGGTAACCCTGATGAGTACGAGTCGCTTTGTTGGTATGATTGTTGTAGGCAAAGTATACTAAGCAACACGACTCTTTGACAATCCCTCTCAGCAGGTACCCTGTCGGACGTTCAGTTAACTTTAAATTAACTGAAAGCTTACTATTTCTCAAGTAGTGGTGGTTGACACTTGCATTGCTTTTATATGAAATTAACTAACTATTTTAACATTGCGATGTCCTAGGAAGTAGTCAATTGTCCGACTCTGCACTACTTTCAGTTAACTTAAAAGTTAACTTTTTGTAGCTACCCAGCAAAAACTTTATAAAAATATATAGTTACACAAAGTCAATAAAGTAAAAATTTTTTTTTTTTTTTTTAATTATTTTTTTTTTTAATTATTTATTTTTATTATTTTTTTTTTTTATTTTTTCTTATTTTATTTTACTTTATTTTATTTTTTATTTTTTTTTTGTCTCTGGTGGGATTCGATCCCGCAACCTCGGTGCTACTAGACTAGCTCGCTACCAGCTAGTCTACCGGGGCATTGTAGTTTTTGTATTAAAAAACTATGTTTTCTGACTATAATGACTATAATGACGTTTGCTTGTTAATCGACTTGGCTCTCTCTACTTAAAATATACAGTGTTTGTATACACTTTGGTTAATGTAAATTTTCCATTGCTTAGTTGTTGGCTTTAAGTTAGTCTATACAAGCTAACTTAAAGTTGGCTTTTTTTGTAGTTAGCTACTCATTTGACGGCAGGGTACCTAGTAGTACATAACTCAAATATGTGTTAGTGAAAAAAATGTACATGTATTGATACATTTTTATTTTTCACCAGACATACAGGGTTTCATAAAATATATTAAAATTTTTTTTTTATTTAGTACTTTTTTACAAAAATATTTTCAAATCGCATTGATTAAGTATGTATGCATATTGATTTATATAAAACGCAGAAATTTACCATTAACATTAACGTAACATGAATACAAACATCGTTTTAAAGTTAATATTCAGCCTTATTCCAGTTGTCGTTGTCGTAATCGCTCAAGTCGTTTTTTGTAAGAGATTAAAGTAATACACAACCAGTGTTCTTTAATCTCTTACAAAAAACGACTTGATCGATTACAAATACGACAACCGGAATAAGGCTGATTATTTAAAAAAAATGTACTGTAAAAAAAAATTTGGTACCTTTAATAATTTCTTTAACACTTAATTTACATGATGAATTTTATGACGTCCAATTTTGGACGTCATTTTTTTGTTTGGTAGCAAGCGGTGTAGAGAAGAAAGAGGGGTAGAAAAATAGACATGATTTCTGTTTTCTCTTCCTCTTTCTTCTGTACACCGCTTGCTACCAAACAAAAAATGACGCCTAAAATTGGACGTCATAAAATTCATCATGTAAATTGAGTGTACACACAAAAAAATTCATAGGTAAAATTACCTAAAAATATGGTATAAAATTAACTAAGCGCAAGGGTAGCATGGCAGTATCTAAGTTTCTTAGGTAATAAAACGTTTAACTTAGGTAATTTCTATGTTCGAAAAAGTATCTAAATATTTTTTTTTAAATAACTTAGAAACTTTGAAAATTTATCAATGAAAGCAAAGTTGGTTTATATTTTTATATTAGGAAAGTTGTCTAAATTAAATTTTGTACAAGAATATAGGTTTTGGATAAATTGACTATCTTTTTTTTGATAAAAAGCATTTTCAAAAGAATTTAATATACTTTTTTTAGTTACATTCTTTAAATAAAATCAACTACCCTTTTTATTTCATTATATTTTATGCAATGCATAATGTTTAACAATTAACTTAATAATCTACAAACTTTACACTTGTATGTTTTTAGTTTATATATCGCTCATTTGCTGCTTGCATCACTAAGAAAAAAAGCCGACACAGTTTCTTGAAACGGGGAAAGTATAAAAGATATAAATAAATATGAATTTTTTACCGAATAAAAAGAAAAACATAGCGAAAATTCTGCATCACTTACTCCAAAATTAAATTTTTTGAATTATGACGACGTTGGAGCAAATGAGTGATATACATATATCTTTTATAACAATTTTAATTTTAATCTATGGATAAATTTGGTTATTTAACGTGACGAAACAATGCATATTTCTATTGCTTTCACTTAAACTTGGATATTGTGTAACCAGCTACATTATTCGTTGTTTGTTTGACACCATCTAGCACGACATACGGCGTTTTAGTTTTTGTTATAACAAGAGTAACCAGGTGTGTATCAGTGGAACTCATAATTTTCATTAGACGTTTCTTTCTTCTCATTCTTATTTTTGCCTTATCCTTTGCAATAAAATTTGTGTGAAATGCTTTTTGTAAGCTTGAGATGCGACCAATATAATCCAATTTGAACGACCATTAGAGGATAAGTCCGCTAGATTGATTACCTTTTTGTGTTTAGAATTTAGAAAATTGTTTAAAGTTGCAATGGAATATCTTATAGTCACTGTTACTTCGGTTCCTTCAGAACGGTACTTATCAATTTTTAAAAAACTGTCATCTAAAATAACGTGCGTATATACATACGTCTCATACATTTAATAAAGTGATAAAAACAACGGGCTGTAGCCTTATAAAAAATAATTAAAGTTTTCCGGCACAAGTACAAACATTCAGTCGATAGTAATATCGATAAATCTATAGTGAAATCTAAACTATCGATGGATATCGATAGTATCCCAGCACTAAATACAACTAGTTTATTTGAACTTATGCCTACAACCAAAGTATAATAAGTAACACGACTCTTTTTTCAAATTTTATTCTCTCACATGTACATGTCCTGTGTGAATTCAACACACTTGAGAGAAACAAAAACCAAAGAAATGTCACGAATTTTTGCGTCAAATATTTTGGAAAATTGGGATTGTTCCAGATTTTTATTACATAAACATCTAATTATATTAATTTTTTATAAATTTTTTTCACATTTTAATAGATAAAATCAGTTCTTATTGCACAAATAAAAAAAAATAATTTATAATTTTTGACGTGAAATTTTTTTATTGTAGATTTTAAATTAGTTTATCAGAGTTGCTAATTTTAGTATTAATGTGTTTAAAAAGAGGGATAAAAAATTAAACTTGAAAAAGGTTACATAAACTTTTTAAATGCTTAAATTACATTGTTCAACACATAATTTCAAAAACAAAGTTATGGTTATTGAAATGTGTAACTTCAAGATAACTCTTATTTCACAAAAACACACAGAAGGACATTGTTAAATCAACTTCGCTCATCATAAGGACCCAGAACATATATACTTTATAGGATCTAATATCAATATTGTAGAAATTACAAAAGTAATGACAAACTTAAATACATACATATGTCCTTTTTCACCACCTGTGGTGAAGGGTATAATAATGACTTACTTTTTAATGCATTCATTTTGGGGCTTCCCTTGTAAATTTCATTAGTTCTTTCAGTAAACTTTTTACTTTTTCCTGATTACATAAGAGATTGTTTTGTAGGCGAAGTTTTTAGTGGGCTCTGTATCGCCATAAATTGCAAAATATTTTCTTTTATTGCAGAGTAACATTTCTATAACTCTATCTAATCATGTCCGTTCAACTAGTTGACTGCCTGAGTGTTAATGTTACATCCGTGTATAAAGTACTTTAAAGTAATTTGATGAAATTTTGTAAAAGGGTATATAAGTTAACAATATATTTTTTTCTTTATAAAACTTATCATGAAACAAATATATGCCGAATTTTATATACCCTTCACCATGGTTCAATAAGGACAGAAAGTTATGTTAATAGGTCCATATAAATATGGATATATGGTGAAGGGTATAAAAATTGTAAAATTAAATTAATTTGAATAAATTTACATACAAAAATGGCACTTATTTTAACATACATAATTAAATGAATAAAAATTAAAAATGTTATAAATAATGTAGCGTAAAATTATCAACCAACTTAAATTGCATTTAATAACTGATCAAAAAAAGGTATATGAATTGGTAATTTTACGTAACACCAACAGTAATTAAATGAAATATAATTTAAAATAATTTTAAAAACAGTTTTTTAATGCAAATCTTTATTATATACTAGCATATACCCGCTACTTCGTAAGCGTCTTCTTTAAATTATGGCATTTAACGCGCCACTTTAGGAGCGGGAACTATATTTTTCCCCCATTAAGGTATCAAAAATTTCAGTATTTTAGTGGCAGGCCATAATTTAGTACGAATATGTCAATGAATGGAGGAAAATGTTTTATAAAAAAAGTTCCAAAAATAGTTACGATTTTCACCCTTTAAATGTTCGAATTTCGAAAAAGTACCAAAAGTTTCGAATGTGGTATTAACATTATTTCTACGTTTATTGGTTCAAAAGATAGATGGGGTGGCAAAAAAGTAAAAATCAGATTTTACCCGTTTATTCCCTAATAGGGACGAATTTCAGGAAAGTACCAGACACCCGTCCGCTTATTTTTCTAAAGAACAACGATAAATAAATAAATAAATTTGTATTCATTATATTGCGGCATAGAAGATGATGAAAAGAGAAATGCAAAAGGGCAGCTTTTTTAGAAAGAGGCAAAAAAAAAATGCAAAATCTTCCGTCTCGTGACAGTTCTGTTAGTATTCTGTGGGCTGGACGAAGATGAATGAATCAGTCACTCACGCAACTCTTTTATATATATAGATGATTGGATAGTTTTAAAACTTTACTTTTTAAATTTGGAGTGGCAGAATCTCTGTTGCAAAATTTTAAAAGGATATAATACACAGTATTAAATAAACTTAGGAATGCTTCATTTATTGCTCCTGGAAATCTTCAGGAGGTTTAACTAATGTGTTTCTTTTTAATTCCTTTTTATTACAAAAACTGTACTTGTTATAAAAGGATATATCGTTAAATTTTGGCAAATCACACACACACGTATGTTTCCGCATTATTTTCCAAAAAAATCTTTTCTTCTGAATTTTCTAGATCATTCAAATCATGTGAAAAACCTGCTGTATGTATATTTTGGATTAAATCTAAATGTTGTTTAATGTTAAAGTTCTTCTCGGGAGTTGAATTAGAAATTTCATTTTCAATATATATTTCGCAATTGCCTTTTGCGACAACGTTTACAAAATTTAACCCCCACCGTTTTTGGAAAAGACTACAGAACATTGTGCTTGTAATACGGTCGACATTTCCTGCTCCACGACGTATGTGCCCGAAAAAGTGTTCTAAATTGTCTTGTGTTAATGAATAACTCACGATAATACCCTATTGAATATTTGCAACTATTTGTATATTTTAATTTTAAAATTTTCAAGTATTATTTTCTGTTAATAATTTATTTTGATTTTGACATCGAGGTAAAAAAAAGGTGAAAATGTATTCTTACACACAAAAAAATAAGCTATGTAGTTTTACCAAGGCGGGCATAGGTAATTTATTTTTATATAAAAAGAACAAACTAAGTTTAATTGCCTTAAATAATTGGTATATTATACAATAAGTATTGCTTAAATTTTTTTTTAATATAACTTATTGGGTTAGGTATCTTCTTCGAATTTTTTATTATACATACATACATATGTATGTTTGTATGTATGTCTATTTTATTTTTTTTCAATTTGAAATTTTTTTGTGAAAAAAACATTTTTCAAATATAAATTTGAATTCAAAATTTTTAAATATGAAATTAAAAAAAATTAAGTTAACAAATATTCGATAAAGGATAAAAATATAACGTATGTGAGTATTATTAACATAGGATAAACACAAATAAGACAGAATATATAAACAAACAAAAAACATTAATTTGGACGACGCGAACTTTTCTATGCTGGATCAATATGGATTTTTAAGACAAAATTAGTTTAAATCATAAAGTCAAATTAGATTATATTGGTCGCATCTCAAGCTTACAAAAAGCATTTCACACAAATTTTATTGCAAAGGATAAGGCAAAAATAAGAATGAGAAGAAAGAAACGTCTAATGAAAATTATGAGTTCCACTGATACACACCTGGTTACTCTTGTTATAACAAAAACTAAAACGCCGTATGTCGTGCTAGATGGTGTCAAACAAACAACAAATAATGTAGCTGGTTACACAATATCCAAGTTTAAGTGAAAGCAATAGAAATATGCATTGTTTCGTCACGTTAAATAACCAAATTTATCCATAGATTAAAATTAAAATTGTTATAAAAGATATATGTATATCACTCATTTGCTCCAACGTCGTCATAATTCAAAAAATTTAATTTTGGAGTAAGTGATGCAGAATTTTCGCTATGTTTTTCTTTTTATTCGGTAAAAAATTCATATTTATTTATATCTTTTATACTTTCCCCGTTTCAAGAAACTGTGTCGGCTTTTTTTCCTAGTGATGCAAGCAGCAAATGAGCGATATATAAACTAAAAACATACAAGTGTAAAGTTTGTAGATTATTAAGTTAATTGTTAAACATTATGCATTGCATAAAATATAATGAAATAAAAAGGGTAGTTGATTTTATTTAAAGAATGTAACTAAAAAAAGTATATTAAATTCTTTTGAAAATGCTTTTTATCAAAAAAAAGATAGTCAATTTATCCAAAACCTATATTCTTGTACAAAATTTAATTTAGACAACTTTCCTAATATAAAAATATAAACCAACTTTGCTTTCATTGATAAATTTTCAAAGTTTCTAAGTTATTTAAAAAAAAATATTTAGATACTTTTTCGAACATAGAAATTACCTAAGTTAAACGTTTTATTACCTAAGAAACTTAGATACTGCCATGCTAACCTTGCGCTTAGTTAATTTTATACCATATTTTTAGGTAATTTTACCTATGAATTTTTTTGTGTGTACACTCAATTTACATGATGAATTTTATGACGTCCAATTTTAGGCGTCATTTTTTGTTTGGTAGCAAGCGGTGTACAGAAGAAAGAGGAAGAGAAAACAGAAATCATGTCTATTTTTCTACCCCTCTTTCTTCTCTACACCGCTTGCTACCAAACAAAAAAAATGACGTCCAAAATTGGACGTCATAAAATTCATCATGTAAATTGAGTGTTAAAGAAATTATTAAAGGTACCAAATTTTTTTTTACAGTACATTTTTTTTAAATAATCAGCCTTATTCCGGTTGTCGTATTCGTAATCGATCAAGTCGTTTTTTGTAAGAGATTAAAGAACACTGGTTGTGTATTACTTTAATCTCTAACAAAAAACGACTTGAGCGATTACGACAACGACAACTGGAATAAGGCTGAATATTAACTTTAAAACGATGTTTGTATTCATGTTACGTTAATGTTAATGGTAAATTTCTGCGTTTTATATAAATCAATATGCATACATACTTAATCAATGCGATTTGAAAATATTTTTGTAAAAAAGTACTAAATAAAAAAAAAATTTTAATATATTTTATGAAACCCTGTATGTCTGGTGAAAAATAAAAATGTATCAATACATGTACATTTTTTTCACTAACACATATTTGAGTTATGTACTACTAGGTACCCTGCCGTCAAATGAGTAGCTAACTACAAAAAAAGCCAACTTTAAGTTAGCTTGTATAGACTAACTTAAAGCCAACAACTAAGCAATGGAAAATTTACATTAACCAAAGTGTATACAAACACTGTATATTTTAAGTAGAGAGAGCCAAGTCGATTAACAAGCAAACGTCATTATAGTCATTATAGTCAGAAAACATAGTTTTTTAATAAAAAAACTACAATGCCCCGGTAGACTAGCTGGTAGCGAGCTAGTCTAGTAGCACCGAGGTTGCGGGATCGAATCCCACCAGAGACAAAAAAAAAATAAAATAAAGTAAAATAAAATAAGAAAAAATAAAAAAAAAATAATAAAAATAAATAAATAAAAAAAAAAATAATTAAAAAAAAATAAAAAAATTTTTACTTTATTGACTTTGTGTAACTATATATTTTTATAAAGTTTTTGCTGGGTAGCTACAAAAAGTTAACTTTTAAGTTAACTGAAAGTAGTGCAGAGTCGGACAATTGACTACTTCCTAGGACATCGCAATGTTAAAATAGTTAGTTAATTTCATATAAAAGCAATGCAAGTGTCAACCACCACTACTTGAGAAATAGTAAGCTTTCAGTTAATTTAAAGTTAACTGAATGTCCGACAGGGTACCTGCTGAGAGGGATTGTCAAAGAGTCGTGTTACTTAGTATACTTTGCCTACCACAATCATACCAACAAAGCGACTCGTACTCATCAGGGTTACCTTTGGAAATTTTCGAAAAGGGTCACAAAAAGGGGATTTTCCAGAAAAAGGGGTCAAAAAAGGTATTTCAATAAAATAAAAGGGCCAAGTTTTTTATAAGCAGTATTTCCCATTTAAATGAACATAATAAGAACAAGTTTTTTTATAAGCAAACAAAAAAATAATATTTCAGGTAGGAAGAGCTCAAAAACTTAATTGTTTTATGGAATGCTCTGTCCTGTTTTTAACTCCTGACAAAAAGTTTATTCTTTATCATTATAGCTAATTTTTTAATACTTTTTATGTAATTTTCCGATCTAGCGATGTCAAATAAATTTTAGTGTTTGTTTTAAATTTTGCAATCGTTCGCGAATTGTAACCATTTTCTCGATTAAAGCGATTTTTTCCTGTAAGTGTCAGATTTTTTTTAAGCTTTTATGATTTTTAATAAATATTAGACTTAGCTATCATACCGCTGTTACCAAATATTTGGGAATTTCCGCTAATATAGCAATTTTTACCTCTTGTTTTCATTCCTGTTAGGGCACTCTCAACACTGTCGATTCAAAAGGGGGCGAAAAGTTCAATACCTTTTGCCATTATTAAGGGCGAATTTTTTTTTGAATAAAACATGCTACTCTTTAAGAGAGTAAACACCAAATTGCATTTTTTTAATAAAATGTCAAATTTTTGTTTTGAAAAGAAACCATCGAAAAAAATAACAAATATGTATATGACTTATGTTTGCTTTTAGGGAAATTGTACTTTACTATCAAAAATCAAGGAGAAGAAAGCATGGAATTGTAAGTTTATACTTTGAGTCTGTTCCATATCAAGCAATGCTTATTTCGAAATCATTTGTTTAGCACTTCTGTTCCGCAGTGTCACAAAATGGGTGATAATGATACAAAAGTATAATTTAAAAGAAGGGTCATAAAAAGTATCAACACCGTCGAAAAAGGGTCGAATTGATACTTTAGTATCACAACGGTAACGCTGGTACTCATACCAATTTACATTCGTCGTTGTGTCATCGAGTGGACAATGACTACGTAAATGCAAAATCAAAAAAATAAATCCCGTTTGACTTTAAGAAATTGTGTTATTGCGTGCACAACAATAAATGTAGACAAAGCACTTTCAATAAAAAACTCACACTGCAATAAAAGAAAATATTTTGCAATTTATGGCGATACAGAGCCCACTAAAAACTTCGCCTACAAAACAATCTGTTATGTAATCAGGAAAAAGTAAAAAGTTTACTGAAAGAACTAATGAAATTTACAAGGAAAGCCCCAAAATGAATGCATTAAAAAGTAAGTCATTATTATACCCTTCACCACAGGTGGTGAAAAAGGACATATGTATGTATTTAAGTTTGTCATTCCTTTTGTAATTTCTACAATATTGATATTAGATCCTATAAAGTATATATGTTCTGGGTCCTTATGATGAGCGAAGTTGATTTAACAATGTCCTTCTGTGTGTTTTTGTGAAATAAGAGTTATCTTGAAGTTACACATTTCAATAACCATAACTTTGTTTTTGAAATTATGTGTTGAACAATGTAATTTAAGCATTTAAAAAGTTTATGTAACCTTTTTCAAGTTTAATTTTTTATCCCTCTTTTTAAACACATTAATACTAAAATTAGCAACTCTGATAAACTAATTTAAAATCTACCATAAAAAAATTTCACGTCAAAAATTATAAATTATTTTTTTTTATTTGTGCAATAAGAACTGATTTTATCTATTAAAATGTGAAAAAAATTTATAAAAAATTAATATAATTAGATGTTTATGTAATAAAAATCTGGAACAATCCCAATTTTCCAAAATATTTGACGCAAAAATTCGTGACATTTCTTTGGTTTTTGTTTCTCTCAGGTGTGTTGAATTCACACAGGACATGTACATGTGAGAGAATAAAATTTGAAAAAAGAGTCGTGTTACTTATTATACTTTGGTTGTAGGCATAAGTTCAAATAAACTAGTTGTATTTAGTGCTGGGATACTATCGATATCCATCGATAGTTTAGATTTCACTATAGATTTATCGATATTACTATCGACTGAATGTTTGTACTTGTGCCGGAAAACTTTAATTATTTTTTATAAGGCTACAGCCCGTTGTTTTTATCACTTTATTAAATGTATGAGACGTATGTATATACGCACGTTATTTTAGATGACAGTTTTTTAAAAATTGATAAGTACCGTTCTGAAGGAACCGAAGTAACAGTGACTATAAGATATTCCATTGCAACTTTAAACAATTTTCTAAATTCTAAACACAAAAAGGTAATCAATCTAGCGGACTTATCCTCTAATGGTCGTTCAAATTGGATTATATTGGTCGCATCTCAAGCTTACAAAAAGCATTTCACACAAATTTTATTGCAAAGGATAAGGCAAAAATAAGAATGAGAAGAAAGAAACGTCTAATGAAAATTATGAGTTCCACTGATACACACCTGGTTACTCTTGTTATAACAAAAACTAAAACGCCGTATGTCGTGCTAGATGGTGTCAAACAAACAACAAATAATGTAGCTGGTTACACAATATCCAAGTTTAAGTGAAAGCAATAGAAATATGCATTGCTTCGTCACGTTAAATAACCAAATTTATCCATAGATTAACATTAAAATTGTTATAAAAGATATATGTATATCACTCATTTGCTCCAACGTCGTCATAATTCAAAAAATTTAATTTTGGAGTAAGTGATGCAGAATTTTCGCTATGTTTTTCTTTTTATTCGGTAAAAAATTCATATTTATTTATATCTTTTATACTTTCCCCGTTTCAAGAAACTGTGTCGGCTTTTTTTCCTAGTGATGCAAGCAGCAAATGAGCGATATATAAACTAAAAACATACAAGTGTAAAGTTTGTAGATTATTAAGTTAATTGTTAAACATTATGCATTGCATAAAATATAATGAAATAAAAAGGGTAGTTGATTTTATTTAAAGAATGTAACTAAAAAAAGTATATTAAATTCTTTTGAAAATGCTTTTTATCAAAAAAAAGATAGTCAATTTATCCAAAACCTATATTCTTGTACAAAATTTAATTTAGACAACTTTCCTAATATAAAAATATAAACCAACTTTGCTTTCATTGATAAGTTTTCAAAGTTTCTAAGTTATTTAAAAAAAAATATTTAGATACTTTTTCGAACATAGAAATTACCTAAGTTAAACGTTTTATTACCTAAGAAACTTAGATACTGCCATGCTACCCTTGCGCTTAGTTAATTTTATACCATATTTTTAGGTAATTTTACCTATGAATTTTTTTGTGTGTACACTCAATTTACATGATGAATTTTATGACGTCCAATTTTAGGCGTCATTTTTTGTTTGGTAGCAAGCGGTGTACAGAAGAAAGAGGAAGAGAAAACAGAAATCATGTCTATTTTTCTACCCCTCTTTCTTCTCTACACCGCTTGCTACCAAACAAAAAAAATGACGTCCAAAATGACGTCATAAAATTCATCATGTAAATTAAGTGTTAAAGAAATTATTAAAGGTACCAAATTTTTTTTTACAGTACATTTTTTTTAAATAATCAGCCTTATTCCGGTTGTCGTATTCGTAATCGATCAAGTCGTTTTTTGTAAGAGATTAAAGAACACTGGTTGTGTATTACTTTAATCTCTTACAAAAAACGACTTGAGCGATTACGACAACGACAACTGGAATAAGGCTGAATATTAACTTTAAAACGATGTTTGTATTCATGTTACGTTAATGTTAATGGTAAATTTCTGCGTTTTATATAAATCAATATGCATACATACTTAATCAATGCGATTTGAAAATATTTTTGTAAAAAAGTACTAAATAAAAAAAAAATTTTAATATATTTTATGAAACCCTGTATGTCTGGTGAAAAATAAAAATGTATCAATACATGTACATTTTTTTCACTAACACATATTTGAGTTATGTACTACTAGGTACCCTGCCGTCAAATGAGTAGCTAACTACAAAAAAAGCCAACTTTAAGTTAGCTTGTATAGACTAACTTAAAGCCAACAACTAAGCAATGGAAAATTTACATTAACCAAAGTGTATACAAACACTGTATATTTTAAGTAGAGAGAGCCAAGTCGATTAACAAGCAAACGTCATTATAGTCATTATAGTCAGAAAACATAGTTTTTTAATACAAAAACTACAATGCCCCGGTAGACTAGCTGGTAGCGAGCTAGTCTAGTAGCACCGAGGTTGCGGGATCGAATCCCACCAGAGACAAAAAAAAAATAAAAAATAAAGTAAAATAAAATAAGAAAAAATAAAAAAAAAAATAATAAAAATAAATAATTAAAAAAAAAAATAATTAAAAAAAAATAAAAAAATTTTTACTTTATTGACTTTGTGTAACTATATATTTTTATAAAGTTTTTGCTGGGTAGCTACAAAAAGTTAACTTTTAAGTTAACTGAAAGAAGTGCAGAGTCGGACAATTGACTACTTCCTAGGGCATCGCAATGTTAAAATAGTTAGTTAATTTCATATAAAAGCAATGCAAGTGTCAACCACCACTACTTGAGAAATAGTAAGCTTTCAGTTAATTTAAAGTTAACTGAATGTCCGACAGGGTACCTGCTGAGAGGGATTGTCAAAGAGTCGTGTTACTTAGTATACTTTGCCTACAACAATCATACCAACAAAGCGACTCGTACTCATCAGGGTTACCTTTGGAAATTTTCGAAAAGGGTCACAAAAAGGGGATTTTCCAGAAAAAGGGGTCAAAAAAGGTATTTCAATAAAATAAAAGGGCCAAGTTTTTTATAAGCAGTATTTCCCATTTAAATGAACATAATAAGAACAAGTTTTTTTATAAGCAAACAAAAAAATAATATTTCAGGTAGGAAGAGCTCAAAAACTTAATTGTTTTATGGAATGCTCTGTCCTGTTTTTAACTCCTGACAAAAAGTTTATTCTTTATCATTATAGCTAATTTTTTAATACTTTTTATGTAATTTTCCGATCTAGCGATGTCAAATAAATTTTAGTGTTTGTTTTAAATTTTGCAATCGTTCGCGAATTGTAACCATTTTCTCGATTAAAGCGATTTTTTCCTGTAAGTGTCAGATTTTTTTTAAGCTTTTATGATTTTTAATAAATATTAGACTTAGCTATCATACCGCTGTTACCAAATATTTGGGAATTTCCGCTAATATAGCAATTTTTACCTCTTGTTTTCATTCCTGTTAGGGCACTCTCAACACTGTCGATTCAAAAGGGGGCGAAAAGTTCAATACCTTTTGCCATTATTAAGGGCGAATTTTTTTTTGAATAAAACATGCTACTCTTTAAGAGAGTAAACACCAAATTGCATTTTTTTAATAAAATGTCAAATTTTTGTTTTGAAAAGAAACCATCGAAAAAAATAACAAATATGTATATGACTTATGTTTGCTTTTAGGGAAATTGTACTTTACTATCAAAAATCAAGGAGAAGAAAGCATGGAATTGTAAGTTTATACTTTGAGTCTGTTCCATATCAAGCAATGCTTATTTCGAAATCATTTGTTTAGCACTTCTGTTCCGCAGTGTCACAAAATGGGTGATAATGATACAAAAGTATAATTTAAAAGAAGGGTCATAAAAGGTATCAACACCGTCGAAAAAGGGTCGAATTGATACTTTAGTATCACAACGGTAACGCTGGTACTCATACCAATTTACATTCGTCGTTGTGTCATCGAGTGGACAATGACTACGTAAATGCAAAATCAAAAAAATAAATCCCGTTTGACTTTAAGAAATTGTGTTATTGCGTGCACAACAATAAATGTAGACAAAGCACTTTCAATAAAAAACTCACACTGCAATAAAAGAAAATATTTTGCAATTTATGGCGATACAGAGCCCACTAAAAACTTCGCCTACAAAACAATCTGTTATGTAATCAGGAAAAAGTAAAAAGTTTACTGAAAGAACTAATGAAATTTACAAGGGAAGCCCCAAAATGAATGCATTAAAAAGTAAGTCATTATTATACCCTTCACCACAGGTGGTGAAAAAGGACATATGTATGTATTTAAGTTTGTCATTCCTTTTGTAATTTCTACAATATTGATATTAGATCCTATAAAGTATATATGTTCTGGGTCCTTATGATGAGCGAAGTTGATTTAACAATGTCCTTCTGTGTGTTTTTGTGAAATAAGAGTTATCTTGAAGTTACACATTTCAATAACCATAACTTTGTATTTGAAATTATGTGTTGAACAATGTAATTTAAGCATTTAAAAAGTTTATGTAACCTTTTTCAAGTTTAATTTTTTATCCCTCTTTTTAAACACATTGATACTAAAATTAGCAACTCTGATAAACTAATTTAAAATCTACCATAAAAAAATTTCACGTCAAAAATTATAAATTATTTTTTTTTATTTGTGCAATAAGAACTGATTTTATCTATTAAAATGTGAAAAAAATTTATAAAAAATTAATATAATTAGATGTTTATGTAATAAAAATCTGGAACAATCCCAATTTTCCAAAATATTTGACGCAAAAATTCGTGACATTTCTTTGGTTTTTGTTTCTCTCAAGTGTGTTGAATTCACACAGGACATGTACATGTGAGAGAATAAAATTTGAAAAAAGAGTCGTGTTACTTATTATAATTTGGTTGTAGGCATAAGTTCAAATAAACTAGTTGTATTTAGTGCTGGGATACTATCGATATCCATCGATAGTTTAGATTTCACTATAGATTTATCGATATTACTATCGACTGAATGTTTGTACTTGTGCCGGAAAACTTTAATTATTTTTTATAAGGCTACAGCCCGTTGTTTTTATCACTTTATTAAATGTATGAGACGTATGTATATACGCACGTTATTTTAGATGACAGTTTTTTAAAAATTGATAAGTACCGTTCTGAAGGAACCGAAGTAACAGTGACTATAAGATATTCCATTGCAACTTTAAACAATTTTCTAAATTCTAAACACAAAAAGGTAATCAATCTAGCGGACTTATCCTCTAATGGTCGTTCATTGTTTTGTCCTATGTTCGCAATTGCATTTGTATTTGCATTTGTTTTTTACAATTTTACAAAAATATATGACATTTGAGTCTCTTAATAAACATGTACAAAATTTCGACTCAAAGGCCTTTAATTAGCAGTAAAAAGCACTACTAAGCAATCCATACAACTTGCCATTATTGTTGTTTGTATTCATTGCTGTAATTCAGCGTGAATTCATCACCCCTATCGCGAATGTTATGGGAGTATGATATATGGGATCAAACCTAAATTCCCATCCCCAACAAATTGGTATCGCAAATATTTTGGGAGTAAACATTTCTATTGTGAATTATTTGTCAGTGCTTTGTAAACAAAAGTCTCTATTGTGAGTAACTTGTTAGTGCTTGTATTGTGAAAGAAAAAAAAAATATAATAAAATAAATAATGAATAGTGCTTATCTTCATTTTCTTTATGTACAATTCTTCAATAAAAGGAAAAAGTAATTTAATTTAGTCCTACTTTAGAACACAAATTAAAATTTACATGTTCCCTTCTCGTTCACATCAACACTTGTTGGGAATTTATTTATTAATAAAATTCGCGGGAGTAAACATTAACGATGCCAAATTTTATAAGTTTGGGAATTCATTCCCAAAAAATTTGTTATGGGAATCATTCACAATACGAAATAAAAAAAAAATATGGGAATATTTTCCGGGGAGTAGGTGTTTGCGATAGGGGTGAATAATAGCAAGTAAAAATTTGCGCCAAAAAACTGTGTGTGTATCAGAGAACTGCAAAATCACTATTTTTCTTGATTTATTCATACGCTAAAATTTACATTCAATCTTTGCTTGCAAAACAAAGTTCAACGTTGGTAATTTTTTCATCGTTTCGTTCACATTTGATTTTTGCATGTATTCATTTTTTATTGAAAGTGCTTTATTTGCATTTTTGTTGCGCACGCAATATAACACAAATATGTAAATTCAAAGGAACACATTCTTATACTTTTGCATTCAAGTAGTCATTGTCCAATCGATGATACGCTTTGTTACCAACAATAACAACAATAAACCACTCGAAGAGACGCCTTGTTAAAATTAACAACAATAACAAGCATACATTGTACCTACTAACAGAGCTACTGTACTTTTTAAAACTAAAAAAAAATTCTGTTTCTATGGAAATTGTTTGTATGTACCTAGATATGTATGTGCGTTTAGTTTCATTTCAATTTTTTTTTCTTGTACTACATAGTTAATGCCGAATGAATACATGAGTAATGATTGCTTAATTTCTGGCTTTTTTGTTTTTATTTTTTTCTTTACCAAAACAATCATTGTCGCACGGAACACACAAACATCTTTATTAAAAAACGAAGCTAACGATTGTATAAATAACAAAGCACGATGTGCATTATTTGAATGACTGCAAACCAGCGGCGAATATTTGCGGTTGCGCAAGTTTGATTGTATGACCGCAAGTTAGTGTATTTGTTGCTGTTGATTTAATGCGATTTTTTATGTATTTTAAATAATAAAATATCGATATTTATATTTATATTTACCCTGCAAATAATTTTGGGCCGATGTAATGCAAGCATGGACCATGTCATTGTTAAAAAGTGTTTTTAGTGAGACGACATATCTTCGTTTTTAACGAAATGTGTTCGTTTTTAAACTACTTCAAAACTTATCCTCTTGAATATACCATGGAGTAGTTTTAATAATACTCCTTTGTAATCCAAAGCTGGGTTATATAGTCCTGCCCTAGGACATCGTAATGTTGAAAAGACCATGTTTTTTCAATACGTTTGGGTTACTTTTGGACTAGTCCTAGTCCCTTGTGGGCAACATATTACACGCGTGTTTGGACTAGTCCTATTATTTGCAGTTTATTTTTTTAAAAGCGTAACAAGCGACATAAACAACAATAACAACAATACATACATTGTACATACAGAACTACTGTACATTTTAAGGAATGATAAAAAATAAAAACGCCTTCTGTTTCTATGGAAATTGTTTCAGCTGCTGAATAGTCATCGGAGCAATGATTTTTGTGTATTTTTCTTTGTATATTTACCAAAGCAATAATTGGCGAACGAAGCTAAACATGGTATGAATGGCAAAGCCAATACGCTGTGCATGACTAGAATGAATTTTAAAACAACAGCGCTGTGTGTGGCTGAGAAAGTTTGATTGCATGAACACAAATTAGTGTATTTGATGTTGTGGATTTAATGCGAGTTTTTTGCAATCGCACAAAGCCGTTCTCTGATACGCATCATCCTAGAACACGTATTTCATCCCTCTACACACACTTCATTCGAGCAGTTATCACCATCCATACCCACATTACCATTCACCAGTACATACATCTTTTTAAAATTTATTCATCTCTACACACATCATCCGCAAAATCATCAGGCATACATACAGACGTCCTACACACCCTATCCTTTATCCCTCCACAGGATTTCACACGAAACATATTTACGTTCGCCACCCCACCGACCTATACACAGACGCGACTTAGTCCCCGCGCTCGGGGTTACTTTAATTTTGTTTTTTTTTAAGCAAAACGTCAGCTGCCAGCCGAGGAAGTGATAGGTCGAGATGGTAAGGAATCAAATTATTGCAGGGAATTGCAGGGAATTTTAAGCATTAAGTGGTTAGTTTTTTCTTCTTTTAGTTTGCAAATAATTTTTATTTATTTACCTTTTGCTTTTTGTTAAAATTTCTTTTTAATTTTACTACTTTTTTGTTGTTTTGTTACTGGTTTCTTTTTATTAATAATTTTTTTTATTTAATTTAATCTATCTATCTATATATATAAAAATGAAAAATGTTTGTATGTTTGTTTGTTTGTTTGTTGGCTTATAGACTCCGAAACTACTGAACCGATTTTCCTGAAATTTTTACAGTAACATCACGTGAGCCCTAAAAATAAAAAAAAGGCTACTTATTTTTTCGATAGGGGCAGGGGAATTGGTACCCCCCATAGGATGCCAATATTTATTATCGCATTTTGCTGTACTTTTTGTAGTAGGATCTTCTGAGCCCCGAAATTGAAATAAAATAGCAGCGGGGGTATTTGAATACCCCATAGGACGCCAATGTTTAACATCGCATATCTTAAGAACTGTTATAGTGAGAATGTTCAAACTTTCTAGAAGTCACTCTTATGGTATACTACACTTTTGAAAATAAAAATAAAGCGGGTAGGCGCAGGGGGGGAAATACCTCCCATAGGATGCATACATTAAATATCGCTCAACTGAAGAACTATTAAAGGGAGAGTCTTCAAACGTGGTTTAAGCTACTATTATACTAAACTATAAATTTTCAATATAAAAATGGGCGGGAGACACAGGGGAGGAGCAGTACCCCTCATAGATAGAAATATTAATAAGAGCCACTGCACGCATTTTGTTGAAATTTTGGTAGTAGGATCTTCTGAGTCCCAAAATTGAAATAAAGTAGCAGCGGGGGAAGTGGTTTTCCCCATAGGACGCCAATGTTTAATATCGCATATCTTAAGAACTGTTATAGTGAGAATGTTCAAACTTTGTAGAAGTCACTCATATGGTATACTACACTATTGAAAATTAAAATAAAGCGGATAGGCGCAGGGGGGGAAATACCTCCCATAGGATCCATACATTAAATATCGCTCAACTGAAGAACTATTAAAGGGAGGGTCTTCAAACGTAGTTAAAACTACTATTATGGCAAACTTTAAATTTCAATATAGTAATGGGCGGGGTAGACAGAGGAGGAGCAGTTCCCCTCATAGATAGAAATGTAATGAAGAGCCGCTGCAAGCAATTTGTTGAACTTTTGGTAGTAGGATCTTCTGAGCCCCAAAATTTAAGCAAAATAGCAGCGGGGGAAGTGTTAACCCCCATAGGACGCCAATGTTTAATATCGGATATCTTAAAAACTGTTATAGTGAGAATGTTCAAACTTTGTAGAAGTCACAGTTATGGTATACTACACTTTTGGTAGTAGGATCATCTGAGCCCCAAAATTGAAACCCCCATAGGACGCCAATGTTAAATATCGCATATCTTAAGAACTGTTAAAGTAAGAATGTTCAAACTTAGTAGAAGTCACTCCTATGGTATACTACACTTTTGAAAATAAAAATAAAGCGGGAATGCGCAGGGGAAAAAACATTCCATAGGATGCATATATTAAATATCTCTCAACTGAAGAAGTGGTTAAAGCAGTGTAGCGAAGCGCACCGGGTTAAGCTAGTCTATACATAAAATATGGATGTATATAAAAATGAAAAATGTTTGTATGTTTGTTTGTTTGTATGTTGGCTTATAGACTCCTAAACTACTGAACCGATTTTCCTGAAATTTTTACAGTAGCATCACGTGAGCCCTAAAAATAAAATAGGCTACTTATTTTTTCGATAGGGGCAGGGGAATTGGTACCTCCATTGGATGCCAATATTAAATATCGAATATCTTAAGACCCGCTTCACGCATTTTGTTGAACTCTTGGTAGTAGGATCGTCTGAGCCCCAAAATTGGAATAAAGTAGCAGCGGGGGAAGTGGTTTCCCCCATAGGACGCCAATGTTTAATATCGCATATCTCAAGAACTGATATAGTGAGAATGTTAAAACTTTGTAGAAGTCACTCTTATGGTATACTACACTATTAAAAATAAAAATTAAGCGGGTAGGCGCTGGGGGGGAAATACCTCTCATAGGATGCATATATTAAATATCGCTCAACTGAAGAACTATTAAAGGGAGAGTCATCAAACGTGGTTAAAGCTACTATTAGGGCAAACTTTAAATTTCAATATAGTAATGGGCGGGGTAGACAGAGGAGGAGCAGTTCCCCTCATAGATAGAAATATTAAAAGGAGCCGCCGCACGTATTTTGTTGAATTTTTAGTAGTAGGATCCTCTGAGCCCAAAAATTGAAATAAAATAGCAGCGGGGGAAGTGTTACACCCCATAGGACGCCAATGTTTAATATCGCATATCTTAAGAACTGTTATAGTGAGAATGTTCAAAATTTGCAGAAGTCACTCTTATGGTATACTTCACTTTTGAAAATAAAAATAAAGCGGGTAGGCGCAGGGGGAAAATACCTCCCATAGGATGCATTAATTAAATATCTGTCAACTGAAGAAGTGGTTAAAGCAGTGTAGCGAAGCGCACGGGTTAAGCTAGTATAGTATAAATCTATCTAGTATAAATAACATTGTATTAATATTTTAGAGATGTAAACCTAATAAATATATGAATACTTCTTACTGCATTTTATTAGGGGTACCGAATTTTTAAAAGGAAGTATTCATGTTTTTTCGTATGTTATTTTACTAGAAACAAAATTAAAAGTCAAACTACACTAAACAAGTCTAAAAGCTTCCACAGAAGTTCATTTAATAAATACATTTGCTACGAAGTTATAATTATTAAAATGCAATGCATCAAGTACCAAAACAATATATACTGGGTAGTCTAAATAACACATATTTTGCAACACTAAGCTTTTTTGTGCAAGAGCCATTTTTTACAGTAAAATTTTCATATTGCTCAAAAGTTACTCACCTACTGGATTTTACTGGGAAAGTAAACAAACGCACCTAATATGTTTGTTTGTGAATAAGTCTTGCGTATAAAAGTAGTATAAAATAGATGGAGTAAATTTATGTTTTTTCAAAATTAAATTATAGTAACATATTCGAAAAATATCAATAAGCTTATTCATTCTTGTTTGTACTTTGTTAATTTCTAGGCCCTAACGTATTGTGACTTAAAATGTGTGCATATGGGAGGTCTTGTGGAAGTTTTACGTTTATACCCGGAATATCAGCAACAGTTCGCTAACGACATCCAACATGATCTGACATTTAACTTACGCGAAGGCTATGAGTGCCAGGACTCCGATATTGGACCTACGTTTCCTCTACCTAGCATAAGCGAAGATGACGAAAACCAACATGAGATGGAGGACAACGAAGATATGGAAAATGAAACAGCAACAACAATCTCACCACACCATAGCATTACAACACCATCGCCATTACATGGCCGATCTCCGCTATTAGGTTTAAATAGTCCCCGTCTAAAGAAAATTCATTCTAGAGGTCGATCCCTCATGACTCTTCGCGAACGTGTTGAACGACATCGCTCTATTAATGTTACTTCAAGTGTAGATACAACGTCATTAGATGAAGATTATAACAGTGACATTTTAGATGCTGTTGAAAAGAAACAGCATAAATTACATTCTTTAGAACGATTAGATTCACAAGTTACTACATTGCAGCAAGATATGACCCAACTTAGTCAGGAGGTTCGAAATGCTTTACATACACTGCAAGAAGTAACTGTCTCGACTATGGCTTCACAAGCAAACCTTAAGTTTTTACCAGCTCGATCGATTCCAAATATTAGCGAAAATATGGTAACTGGTATTCATTTTTCTTCAATACCTAGAGAAGATTCCACCCTTCAACGATGTTCATCTCACCCGCCTGAAATTTGGGGTCGCGAAATGCACACACTTTTATCTGACATGCAGCTCACAGCTCCAGAAATATTAAATTCAGTTACATCGAATTCTTCGCTTGCTTCAAAAGAAAACCTACAAAATTCCAGAGGATGCCAAACAGAATTTAATATTATTGATTATTCTATTTTTGAGCAACTTGTAGTTTCCAATCCCCGTCTGGTACTTGGATGGCTTGGTATCAATGCAAATGTTCACGCTTCATGTTCATGTTCACAACAACAAATTACCCAGGTATCGCTTTTAAATACTATAGAGGAAGTAATTTCCCCAGCCGGAAGTTTGAAAGAAGCTAACTGCACAAATATTATGTTAGATAAAACCAACTGTTTTCGTTCAACAGATAAAATACCACAAATAGAGAATCCAATTGCGAATATAACGCAATACGAAAAGACAGATCACAATTTTTTACAACCAGTTCATACCAGCAAAAGTAATTCTAGCCTTTCTAGTAGTAGTAGATGCAGTAGTAGTCCAACTATTTCTATATCATCGACAGATACAGCCAGTAAGATGATCAATCAAGTGCAAACTACTCCAAAACAAACTTCTTTGAAGTTACAACGTTCCGCAAGTGGTGATTATAGGAGATTAGCAGAGCATATTGCAGAAACGTCATGTGATAAGTTATTAGAAAAGCATAATTTTCAAGAACCAAACCAAGAAAATCCGCCCCATCCAGCGGGTTCTTCAACGATTCAAAGATTTTCAGCTGGTGATGCTGATAAACTAGAAAAAGGATTGTGTAAATTAAAACTTTCGTATTCACTACGCGATAATAAAATAAAATAAAAAGAAACATGTTAAAATTTTAAAAAATTTATTTTTAAAAGTTTATTAAAAACCATAATGGTGTTTTCTTTTCTACAAAAAAATGTGACATTTTATTTAAAAATGAAAAAAATGCAATTTGGTGTCTGTCTTAAAAAACTTGGTGTATGTTTCTTAAAAATTTTGCTTTTTTAAATAAAATGTCACATTTTTTTGTAGAAAAGAAAACACCATATGTAAGTGTATATTATATTAAAAACTCTCAACAATAAGGTTAAATAAAATATTAATCAATCAATATTAATTAAAATAAATTACTTTTTTAAATAAGCAATTTATGATTTCCTTGTGAGGCAAGTTTAGATAGTACAGTATATCTTCTGTCATTGTTGATCTGAGCCATGTTTTTATTCGACGAAGGGTAGGAAATTACCTCTCGCTCGTAGCATTACTGACGAGCATTGGAACGAAAATTTTAAATATTTTTCTTAGATTTGGGTAGATATCTTCTTCACAGTTTATTAAAACATCTATAACGTTATCTGATAGATTTTCAGGTATTTTCCATGTTTGTTGCCAATGCAACAGTTCAGGCTCAAGTTTAGATGGTAGTAGGTGTTTATCTCTTTTATCAAATATAATCAGGGGCCTGATTCTGGCAGTCGTGATCGATTGCTTTCTCGATTCGAAAGCAATTTAATATCTAATTATTTCAGTCAATACTGAACGAATCTGAATTATTTTTTCGGTGTTGTAAAGCATTAACTTGAGTTTCACAATACTTGAAAAATAATTTCGATTCGTTCAGTATCGAATGAAAAAAATGGCTTTCAAATCGAGAAAGTACTCGATCACGAGTGCCAGAATTAGGCCCCAGCTCATCAGCTAGCTGTGGTTTTAAAAGTTTTGTAGCTGTATATGACTTGATTAAACTTTGAGGTAGTTTAGGTATGTTCTATACTTTTAGGATATCTATTGGGAAAGGTAATCTTCAACATTGTGATTATTTCGTTCAAATCTTGTCTTTTAGATTGGAATCTCGATTAGAACGCAAATAACTTTAACTTTTTCAAAATCGCTTTAAATTGTTCTTCGGCTTTATTTTTTTTCTCTTCAAGGCACATGATTAAAGTTTTGATAAGGCTTGATTCTTTTTGATACTTTGATGATACGCGGCTGTGTTACAATAATTACCACACTTATATTCCGCAAATAAATTCAAAAGTACTTAGTTAGTAAATTAATATAAAGGTAGATTTACTACCTTTGCACTCGGATATTTTTTCCAAAGCTTCTGCTATATGATGTACACTTGTTGCAAAGTGTAAAATTGAGTCGTGACAGTCCACCCATCTTGTCTCGCATAATGTAAAGAATTTGGCTCCCAAATACTTTCCAAAACTACGTTTCTCTTAGGATGATTATATTTAAAAAATTTTGGTGTTTCTTAAACAAATGATATAGCTTTATGTATAAATGGCACTTTATTGCTTTTAGAAATTGAGTTGTTTGATTTATGGGAATAGCAAGGCGTTTGTTTCGCATTTGTCGCTGTTCCCAGAATTGTTTAACTGCTCCATTTTCTGCTGACATAAGAGGACGCCCATCTGCTCCAAACCCTACACAATTTTTTTAGGTCATGACCTGTCAAAGCTTTAAGAACTATTGATGATAGTGCCTTCGCATCAATTGACACAGCAACGCCCTCAATATCCTTTGAAGCCTCTTCAAATGCGTTTACAACAAAACCAATAAACAACTTTTTGTTGTATGTTGAAATATCTTAAAGATAAGGAAATCTGGCTTTGCAACGACAAATCCGTGCTTTCGTCAAAAATTATCGAATAGAATTTTGATTCATATTCTGTTGTTTTTGGTTAATTAAGCACCGCTTATTTGAGTATCCCGTTTTATTGCACTAAAAATCATGGAACGAAATCATTCAGCATAACTGTCTATGTAAAAATACCCGTTTAGTTTTTTTTTCATTATTTATTTATTGAATCTTCATATATTAAATATGAACTAACCATAATTAATCAAATCTTAACCTAATGCTTTATTTTATGTCCTGCCAGTGCCAGACAAAAATTTTCTTCATCGCGGGTTCTGTTCACATACGTAGGTGTTTATCGCTCATCTTAATGGGTAAGTGCTGCATTGTCTCTTCTTCTTAAGCGAGAGTGGCCGCTATCATTTAAAACATTTCGAGCTAGTGGATGTGGGTGCAACTCTAGTAGACTTGTGCCAAATCGTTCATTTCAGTGACCGGTCATTTTCGTTCAATCATTCAAAGTGAACCCGTTCGTTCAGTTCGGTCATTCCGTTCAATCGTTCGTTTTTGTACAACAAGACAAAAACAACAGGCCAAATTGTTTTTGTACGGCAAAACATTCATTCACAACTGATTGAATACGGTAATGTGTTAAAAGAAACAAGTATAGCATACTTGTGTGGTGTTACACTCAAAATACTATATAGGTAAATTCAAAAGAATATTAAGTTGAATAATTGAAAATTTGATTAGAAAACGGATCATTTCATTAAAAATAAAGAAATTTTACAGCTATTTTTCTTGATGTTAATTTTAAAATGGAGAAACGCTTTAAAAATAAATATATTTTTCTGTTATTTTAAACTTAAAATATACAAACTACAAAAAATACATTCAAAGGTATATTCAGTTAACTCGATTTGAATTACATACTATAGGCCAGTTAACACGGTAATACAATGTATTACGACTTTACAGAATCAAAATATTATGAAATTCTCTCCGTGTTTAAAAGAAAAAAAATAAGAATCTTTTGCAAGTATAAGGATGGTATAAGTCAAATCAAAAATAATAACAAAAAAGCAGATGGTTGCAGTTTAAATTTTTACAAAAACAACATAAAAATTTCCTGAGTTGGTTTTAGTTGTTTTTGTAATTGTATAAAAATTCTACCACCTTCAATATGCTCTGTTAAAATATACCTCTGGTGTGATAAGAATAAAAAAAGCATTTACCGACCGCTTGTCAGATTTTGTATTCGTATTCTCTCTTACTCAATATTTGTTGCTTTTATATGATGAGATTTTTCTCGTTCTACTGTAAAGTTATGTGTTTATTATTAATTATAATATTTTGTGACTGGCAGAGTTTGCCATTAGTCACGCTATTTACTTTTGTCAGTCTCAATGGTTAGAGGGCAAAAGGAGATTTTTCTATAATTTAAAACACAAGGCAGATATTGCCGATTTGTAGTTCAAATTAAATCTAATTTATTTTGGGCAGCGCGCCCCTTTATATACAAAAAATATCTTAGTCTAATTTCTTATTCTATTTCCCCTTTTTGGTTTCATAACCAATCATAATTTAGTTTGGGAAATTGAGTTTAAAATTTAGTCACTCAATTTTCCAAACTGCACATGTTGCACTTTTAACAAATCAATGTTCATCGATTTGTTTGTATTTAACTGCATGTGTGGTATCAAGTTGTTTTATTATAAATGTTGGTTATTTATTAGGGTGGCCCATATTAATTTGGTAAAGTGTATTAGGGGACTAATTTTTCAAAAAAAAAAAAAAAACTAAAAAATTTTGTGTTATTACAAATTATGTTTTAACATTAATCTTAACATATGTTTATAGTATTGGTTTTGTTTAAAGTAGTGTTCTTAAGATATTGAAATACATGTAATTAAATGTGGTAAAATATTTTATAAATGAAATATATGTAATTAAATGTGATTAAATATTTTATAAATTATATATATTATAATTAGTTTTCTTAAGATATATGAAGTATATGTGATTAAATATGGTTATTATATATTTTAAAATTATAAAGATACGTATGGTTTTAGATTGTTATTGTGGAATTCCTTCGTTTGATCGTTATAATCTATTAGAGTATTTACTCCATTTTTACCTACAATTATATATGGTCCTTTATATGGGCTTTGATTCTTACTTCTATTTGCTACTCTAAGTAATACTAATGGCCAATTTTCAGGATTGATATTAAAACACATTTATTTTTAAAGTCGTTTTAAATACAAAATTCTCTTCTTCACTAAAAACTTAAGTGAAACTTAATTCACCGATGTGGTACACTTAATCTCAACTTAAGTTTCCATTGTAATATTTTAGCAAGGTGACCTCAATATCACAACAATACAACAACAACAGGCAAAGCATTAACAGTCAGCTGTTTTTTTTTTCAGACCACCTTGTAAATAAATACACTTTTTTATATTTTTTTTTGTATTTAGTAGTGCTACCATACTTTTATTTTAATTAAATAAGACTTTTCACATAAAACTCAAAAAACCAATCTGTTTTTAATACGATTTAAGTTTGTTAGTAAAATTAACTTAATATTGATTTAAATACTATTCTGAAAATTGGGCATAAGTCACCTATTTCTAAGTTTAGTCTGTTTTGATAGCTATTATTTAATGTTCTTTTTGATTTTACTTTATTAGTAATCTCTTTTGCTCTGTTTAAAGCGAATTGTAGTCTGACTCGCAATTCTTTTGCGTAGTCATCATAGTTATATATGACTGTATTGTCATTCATAGCGGTATCTGATGGTAAGCATTGTAACTTTCCATAGACTAGTTCATATGGTGTATAACCAGTGTCAATATGCGGAGATGTGTTGTAAGCAAAAGTAAAATATGGAATCCAAGTGTCCCATTCGTCATTATTTGCTGTTGTCAACAGAAACTCATTAAGAACCCTATGGTTTCTCTCAGCGGCACCTAATGTTTGGTGATGATAAGGGGTTGAGAAAATTTGTTTTGTTTGTAATAGTTCGCATATGTTGCGCATGGTCTCATTCGTAAATTCTGTACCCCTGTCTGACTTAAGTACTTTGAATTGTCCGTATCTCAAGATCACTTGTTCCACTAGTGTTTTAGCTGTAGTGACAGCGTCTTTTGCTTGCATTGGATGTGCGATTACAAATTTAGTCAGCTCGCAATGCATCGTAAGTATGTAGCAGTAGTTGTTTGATATGCGTAGTGGACCTACAGTGTCGATTAAAATTACTTCAAAACTGTTGTTGGGTGTAGATGTTTGTATGAGTGGTTCCTTAATGTGTTTTGTCTGTTTGTTTTTATTGCATTTTTCACAGTATGATACAAATTGTTTTACCATTTTAGTCATATTTTTCCAAATATATTTCTGTTTTAACTTTATGATTGTTTTTCTAATTCCTAAGTGTCCGGAACTCAAGGAACTGTGAAATTCGTCAATCAGTTTGTATTTTATTATGTCGTCTTTTATTCTTATTGGAGGCTTAAATATCAATATTTTTAGTTGAGGATTTTTGTTGTTGATTATTATTTGTGCATATGCTTTCTTAAATTCTTCCTTTGTATACAAATTAAATATTTTATCTTGACTTGAAAGTGCTAAATCTCTTATACTTTCTATATTAATTTTAGAAATCAGTTTCTTCAGTATCGAACCTAGATTCGCTGATTTATCACTGAATCTTGCTAGCTTATCATTTTCATTATAGTGGGTACGAGATTTTTTCATATTCGAAACTTGTTTCGTTGTATTATCATCCCGACCTATGTGCACAATATTATTTTCCGTGTATATACTTAAAATTTCTTTATATTGTATTTCATTAAATTGCAATTTTTTCATGTTCTTAATATCATTGATGGATGTACATTCCCATATATGAAGTTGATCAGACCTCTGAGATGTGCAATCCTCCAATCTATTTCTCGCGAGTGTATTATTTAACTCATTTTTATCCTCATTATTCAATTCATCTATGTTATTTGCCTCATTTTCTTTATTTTTCATGGCTCTAGTTGTTATTAGAACTCTCTTTTGATTTTCGTCATGTTCTTGTGGTATCATTTGTCTAAGTATATCAGAGTCAATCTCTATTCTCGAGAGTGCGTCAGCATTTGTATTCATCTTTCCTTTCTTGTAAACAATTGAAAAATTATAGTCTGATAAATCAAGTCGTATCCTGGTCATCTTTGATGAAGGATTTTTGTGAGAGAACAATGAGATAAGTGGTCGATGGTCCGTGACTACTATGAACTCTCTTCCATACAAATATGGTTTGAAAAAATGTATACCCCAATACAAATATGGTTTGAAAAAATGTATACCCTAATGGATTGCCAAGAGTTCTTTTTCTATTATTGGCTTGTTTATGTCATGTTTCTGCAAAGACTTGCTGGCGTAAGAAATTAGTAAGTCTTGTCCTATTTCACCTTGTGATAATACAGCACCTAATGCAAAATTTGATGCATCTGTCGTGAGTATGAAGGGTTTATTAAAATCTGGATACTGTAATATAGGTGGATTAATTAATTTTTCTTTGAGTTTATCAAAAGCTTTTTGGCATTCGTCTTTCCATTCAAACTTAACAGATTTCTTTAGTAAAGCGTTTAAATTTTTTGCTATCTCTGCGAAATTCGGTATGAATTTTCTGCAATAGTTGCAAAATGCAACGAATCTTCTAACGTCGTCCGTGTTTTTTGGTACCGGGTAGTTCTCTATTAATTTATACTTTGCAGGGTCAGTTTTGACTCCGTCCTTTGTAATTAAGTGTCCAAGGTAGACAACTTCTGGTCGTAAGAAACAACATTTCTTCGGATTAAGTTTCAAATTACTTATACTGTTGTAATCTGTCCAGTACTTTAATTAGATTTTGATTATGGTGGTTTAGACTGCAACCATACACAATTATGTCATCGACATACAGGAAAGCTTCTGAGTCTAAACCAGAAAGTGCTATTGTCAGCATTCTTTGAAAACTATTTGATGATATTTTTAAACCGAAGGGTAATCTTTTGAATTGGTAATGTCCATTTGTTGTTGAAAAAGCTGTCAATGGTCTGGAGTCCTCATTAAGTTTTATCTGGTGGAAAGAGCTGGTCATATCCAAGGTGGAAAACCATTTAGCTTTCCTAATTTGTCTAAAACGTCCTCTAATCTCGTCAATGGGAATTTATCATTTACAATTTTGTCATTGAGTTTTCTAAAGTCTACCACCAGTCTCCATTTCTTTTTGTCTTCAGTGCCCTTTTTTGGTACTAACAATAGTGGTGCATTGTATGGACTGATTGAAGGCTCTATAATGCCATCTTTAAGCATTTTCTGTACTTGTTCGTTTATCGTGTCAGTGTGTGAATGTGGTAGTCTGTAATTTTTAATGTATACTGGTGTATTGTCTGAGGTTATGATTTCCTGATTGTAAAAATTGATGCTAGTTAATTTTTCGTTGTCCAAATGAAATACGTTTTGGTATTTTTACAAAAAAAATATTAATTAGTGATGATATTGCATTTTTCTCATTGTTGTTAATTTGTAGCTCATTCATTATTTTTTCAAAACGTTCCTCATTGTTTATGTTATTATAACTTAATATGTCATAATTTTTAAGTAGGTCAGTCTGTAGTTTAATGCCCCTAAGAATTACTGTTGAATTTGTTGTATTTAAAATTTTTATGTGTGTCATACCGCTTTTTGGTGCGATCGAATTACTTAAAAAAATTCCGTCTTCCAATTCATTGTTGAATATGACGCAATCTTCTTTAATGATTAATTTAATTGGCTGTATTATTTCAGTTCGTGGTGGTATTGTAATTTTCAACTCATTGTATGTTTTTGTTTGCATGGGTAAGACTATTGATTCATCGTTCACCATAAGTGACAATGTAAATGTTTCGTAATCAATTTTACAAAAATACTTTCTTAAAAAATCCCGTCCAATAATTCTGTTTGTCTCAATTGGAAAAACTGCGCTTACTAATTGGAAAGTATGTTCAAAAGCTATGTCATCTATGTTTAACTTAAGGTCAATTGTTCCTAATGAATTAATTTCTTGACTCGTGATACCTGTCAATTTACATTTCTCATCTGGATAGTAATTTTCATTTTGTAAATGATTTGTTATACGACATAGTGAAATGTCCGCTCCTGTGTCGACTAAGAATGTTAAATTACTGTTTTTGTATTTTATTGTTATAAAGTTTGTGTTGTTTTCAGATATTTTGTAGATTTTGGTATTTTTCAAAACTAGATTTGGCTCTCCGAATAATTCTCGTATTCCGGGCCTTCTGCGTTTCCCGTTTCGTGTATAGTACGTATATGTTTCCTGTCATTATTATTTCTATTTTGATATCTATTGTTCTGAAAATTGTTATTGTTTCTATTGTTATGAAAATTACTATTGTTCTGAAAATTGTTATTGTTTCTGTTGTTGTTGTTTCCTTGGTAGTTGTTTCTACATACCTCTCGATCGGTTGTAATTGTTTTGATTTTTATTGAAATGTAGTATGGAATTTTGTGTTCCAGTGACTTCTGTGCAGCTATTAACAAATTTGCTAACTGCATCATGCATGGAATTGAATTGTCCAGCTTGCATTATTACTTTAACTCTGTCCAACGTACAGTTCGTGGTCATTGCCTTAACGGCTGCTTGAGTTGAATATTTACTAGCGAGTTCGCATGAAAGTCCGTCCGCAATGTAAGTGTTTTCTAGGGCTTTTGCAAGAGTTTCTATCTCGGAACAGTAAGCATTAGCTGTTTTGTTGTTTTGCTTTATGTTCATGATTTTCGCTGTCAACACCTCTACCGATTAACATTTGACAGTGGTTTTTAATTTTTCTATAATCTGAGTTACCGTGCTCTCATCATTTATTAAATTTCTCGCGTTTCCCTTCAATTTAGTTTTTATGAGATTTATCAATATTGATTTATGTGTCTCTTTTATTGAATCGACTAACAATAAGGAATCTAAAAAGGATCTCAAGTTTTCCGATTTTCCATCGAAATCTGTTATGAGCTTAGAAGCTGTATTTAAAAATTCTACAGTTGTCTGAGGCATTGTAAGTTTTATGTTCTTTGGTTGGAATATGGGTTCTTTATCTATCCTTTCTTGGATAGTCTCTGGTATATGTACCTTAATGCTCTTTTTGGCTGTCACAAGTACTATTTTATTCCTGATGTCATGAAAGAAAGCGTCTGCTGCTATCTTATGTGAGGGTGTCAGCCTATGATAGTGCACATTGAGTATAGTTCTTATTTTGTTAAGACAGTCTAAAAGGATCTGTATATGTCTGTCGACAGTCTCTTGCCCTGTTGGTCTATCAACGTTCAGACACTTGTACGATCTGTCAAAAACCTCTTTAACCGCTCTACAATGTTCTAAAACTTGTTGCCATGACATTTATATTATATTTATATAGCGTTTGATTCAATAGCTTTGCTCAGATATTGTTTCTTGATACTCCTCTTATGCATTTGATATATTCGAATTATAAAGTTTATTACTATTACTACTGTTATTATCTCTATAGTCCCTAAATTAAGTTTTTCCTCTGTTACCCTAACCTCATTCACTACATTTGCCTTAGGGCGGTCAAAAGTTGTCTGTGATTTACACATGCTTAAAAATAATAAAAAAATAAATAAATATAATTTATATAAAGACAAAATAATTTGATAATATAAATTTTAAAATTATTTATTTATTCTTGTTTTTCATTCTTTTTCTTTTTGTGGTTTTTCCTAATATCATTTTTGATGATTGCTATCCGTTCCCAAACCGTTGAAGCTCTCTCCCAGCTTATTGCAGGATTCTCCAGCTTTACTAGCCTCAGTAGTTCCGCTAACTCCTTCTTTAACTTCGTCAGCCGGCCTCCTCTTCTCTTTTTTAACTGGATGTCAACCTTAGGGATTGCCGTGAGGCGCTCTTCCGCCAGGCGGCTCTGCCTACGCTTTTATTCTTCGATTGAAATGGCCTTTGGTCCTATAACACTATGGAACATTTTTGGGATTATTGTCTGGGGGGTGAGAAATTCCAAGTCAGGGTGATGGTACTAGGTCAGTATAGTAAAACCCTTAAAGGGTTTGGCGTTCGTATGTGTCAGTTTTTTTTTATGACATTTTAAAGTTTTTCCTTATCTTGATGTTTTTTCGCTTAGTTGTAACATTTTGGCAAAATGTAGTTTAACATAACTCCACTTAAGAACCACTTGTCCGATTTTGCTAAAACAAACTCAAAAAAATTGAGAATTACAATTTCTTTAATCCGTTCATATAACGTTTTTCTTTATAATCAACAGTTTTGCCGGTAAAAATAAATTTGTGGAGAAAAAAAAATATTTTTTTGCCTAAAAATTAAATTTTTTTTTTTTAAATTCATAAAAAATCCAAAACGGAAAAAAGGATCAAGTGCAGTGTTACCACCAGCAAGATTCAAAATTACACTTGAGATAAAGGAAAATTACCCGATTTAAATAAAATTACACCTGATACAAAATTGAAGTTTTATTTAATAAAAAGACATGTACAAAGAAGCAAAAACAGAAAAGCTCATTAAAAGAAGATCAATATTAGTCAAACTGCTATTAACAAAAATAACATGAAAGACTTAAGAAAATTAAAAAAACATAAAAAACATAAAATAAAACTGCTAAAATAATGAGTTTAACTTCCACATTTGGTTGCATATACCTAGGGAATAGAAGGTTAGGTTACGAAAGGTTAGCTGTCAAACGAACTGTCATACTGTTTTCACTTTTTGATCGGGCACATAATCATGAATAGATTCATGCTTGAACAACGTCACCAAATTATACAAATATACTTTAAAAATCAGCCATCGATTTTCGCAACTTAAAGGTGACTTCATGATTTAAATGACGCAACTTTTTTTCACAAATGAAGGCGATGTGTTGATTTAGAGAAAATAAACTGTCAATTAGACTTCAAGGCCGTGCGATGTGTCACTTATTGATTGTTAATGTGGTTAATGCTGATAAACCAGCAACAATCGGTGTCTCGGTGGTCAACATTGTTTATTTTATTCGACAAGAGAAACAAAATTGGACGTCTGCAATGCGTTTCGTCAATGACAAGCGTGGTGCGGTGCCTATTTGTTTTAAATCAGTTTCAAATGGTAATGCCGTGTATCAATATGCGATGCAAATTACCTTTTTTTGTTGTGTTGTCTACCGTTTTAAGTTTCATGGTCTTAAAAAATATTATTTATTAAACAAAATGCCTGCAGAGTTTTATACAACTGTCCCTTTCGTAATTCAGTTTTAAAACTGTAAAGGGCGTTAAATATTCTTCAAACTAAATCATTAAAAAGATAGAAATACAATTAGTTATGTATATGTTGCAATATTGGAAACATATCTTCCCCCAGGCAAGTTTTTAGTTTGAATAACTTTTTTAATAAACTAATATTTTTAATTAGGCTTAAGTTCATGAAATTTAATTTTCATTAAATTGTTTTTATGAAGAAAGGAATTTTACAACATGAAAATTTATTAAAATTGTTATTGATAATCTTTCATTCTTGACGTGGCTCGGTAACCTGCCGGCCAGGGTTCGAGCCCGAGCCACGTCAAGAATGAAAGATTATCAATAACAATTTTAATAAATTTTCATGTTGTAAAATTCCTTTCTTCATAAAAATAATTTAATGAAAATTAAATTTCATGAACTTAAGCCTAATTAAAAATATTAAAAATTTGGATTAAAAACCATAAATAGTTCAACAAAATAACCACAATACTAATTATTTTTTTTAATAAACTTTAGGCTCTTTATCACTATGATAGGCATCTTTATCCAAATTAAAAGGTCCATCTTGCGACATTCATTACCAAACATTTAAAAATATAGTATGTATGTTTAATTATTGAAGTCGTTTCTTAAAAAAAAACCGAGACTTTGGTTCAGCAAGCTGTGCATTTTTTAGCAACAATATTTAAAAAGAAATGAATGTCATCACTGAAATCTAATCTTAATTTTATTTGGGTATCTGAAGTAAGAATTTCAAATTACACCTGAATAACACCTAAAAGAAATTACCCACGCTCTACCCACGACCGTAAAAATTATACCAAATTCGGGTAATTACCAACAAAGTGGCAACACTGATCAAGTGTTATTAATTTCATGTAAAGTCACATCTATATATATAAAAATGAAAAATGTTTGTATGTTTGTGTGTTTGTTTGTTTGTTTGTTGTCTTATAGACCCCGAAACTACCGAACCGATTTTCTTGAAATTTTTACAGTAAGATCACGTGAGCCCTTAAAATAAAATAGGCTACTTATTTTTTCGATAGGGGCAGGGGAATTGGTACCCCCCATAGGATGCCAATATTTATTATCGCATATCTTAAGAGCCGCTGGACGCATTTTGCTGAACTTTTTGTAGTAGGATCTTCTGAGCCCCGAAATTGAAATAAAATAGCAGCGGGGGTATTTGAATCCCCCATAGGACGCCAATGTTTAACATCGCATATCTTAAGAACTGTTATAGTGAGAATGTTCAAACTTTCTAGAAGTCACTCTTATGGTATACTACACTTTTGAAAATAAAAATAAAGCGGGTAGGCGCAGGGGGGGAAATACCTCCCATAGGATGCATATATTAAATATCGCTCAACTGAAGAACTATTAAAGGGAGAGTCTTCAAACGTGGGTTAAGCTACTATTATAGTAAACTATAAATTTTCAATATAAAAATGGGCGGGAGAGACAGGGGAGGAGCAGTACCCCTCATAGATAGAAATATTAATAAGAGCCACTGCACGCATTTTGTTGAAATTTTGGTAGTAGGATCTACTGAGTCCCAAAATTGAAATAAAGTAGCAGCGGGGGAAGTGGTTTTCCCCATAGGACGCCAATGTTTAATATCGCATATCTTAAGAACTGTTATAGTGAGAATGTTCAAACTTTGTAGAAGTCACTCATATGGTATACTACACTATTGAAAATAAAAATAAAGCGGATAGGCGCAGGGGGGGAAATACCTCCCATAGGATCCATACATTAAATATCGCTCAACTGAAGAACTATTAAAGGGAGGGTCTTCAAACGTAGTTAAAACTACTATTATGGCAAACTTTAAATTTCAATATAGTAATGGGCGGGGTAGACAGAGGAGGAGCAGTTCCCCTCATAGATAGAAATGTAATGAAGAGCCGCTGCAAGCAATTTGTTGAACTTTTGGTAGTAGGATCTTCTGAGCCCCAAAATTGAAGCAAAATAGCAGCGGGGGAAGTGTTACCCCCCATAGGATGCCAATGTTTAATATCGGATATCTTAAAAACTGTTATAGTAAGAATGTTCAAACTTTGTAGAAGTCACAGTTATGGTATACTACACTTTTGAAAACAGAAATAAAGCGGGTATGCGCAGGGGGAAATATCTTCCATAGGATGCATATATTCAATATCGCTCAACTTAAGAACTATTGAAGGCAGAGTCTTCAAACGTGGTTAAAGCTTCTATTATGGTAAACTATAAATGTCAATATAGAAATGGGCGGGGTAGCCAGAGGAGGAGCAGTACCACTCATAGATAGCATTATTAATAAGAGCCGCTGCAAGCAATTTGTTGAACTTTTGGTAGTAGGATCATCTGAGCCCCAAAATCGAAACCCCCATAGGACGCCAATGTTAAGTATCGCATATCTTAAGAACTGTTAAAGTAAGAATGTTCAAACTTAGTAGAAGTCACTCCTATGGTATACTACACTTTTGAAAATAAAAATAAAGCGGGAATGCGCAGGGGAAAAAACATTCCATAGGACGCATATATTAAATATCTCTCAACTGAAGAAGTGGTTAAAGCAGTGTAGCGAAGCGCACCGGGTTAAGCTAGTAACCTATAAACAAAAGTGTCATTTATCGCCTTTTTTATAAATTTTCCCCAATAACTCCAGACATCTGGCCATAAACTACTAAAAAAATTAAGTAAACATTTTTATAATTTTTTATTTTTATTTTATTTATTTATTTTTATTTATTTTAATAAATATTGCCTAGACTTTTTCGATGGTGGTTGTTCGGGACTAGTGGCATCGCATTCATCGCTATCATCAGTTTCTGAACCACACATAATGTCAATGTGTGACTCCACTGTTGGCCCTTCTGCATCTCCTGAAAATTCTTTATCATCAAGATCATCCTTGTCTTGCCACGACTTTTGCCTCTATATCTGTAAGTTTTTGTTTTATTAAAATGAGTTTGAAAAAATAAAAAATCAGTATTACCTCATTTCAAATGGCATAGCAACTTGATGATAGCGTTCACCTTGTTCATCAGATTCGGTAGCCAATTGTTTGCTGAAGTAGTCCAGATAATGATGTAAATAATGGATTTTCAAGGACATGTGGACACCAATTTCCGAGAATGCTCTTAACATCCTTGCGACAAAAACATCGTAGTTGTTAGAACGATGCTTTCCCAACAAGCCTTCTATTACTTCTTTGATTGCCTGCCATGCATTCAATTCAGCGTCAATCAAAATATTGTTGAATGCGTCACTTTTAATCAGCTTTCGTATATCTGGACCATTTAGTACGCCTGATTGGAAAAAATTAATTTGTTAAGATGGAAAATCTTGGGAAATGAACGTGATATTATAACTTACCTTCTTTAATTTTACTTTCGCTGAGTCTCGGGTAAATTAGTTTCAAACACAAGAGAACTTCATCTCTTTTGGCGACAGTTTTGATAAAATTCTTAACAATTCCAAGTTTAATACGCAGTGGAGGCAGCAATATCTTCTCCTTCGGCACTAGAGGCTCACGAATAATATTGGCCGTTTGTAACCTGCTGTGCTCTCTGAGTTTCCATCCATGGCATGCATATTGGTCACCGGAAAATCGTGTGTCCCAATCGCACAAAAAGCACATATATTTTATATAGCCGCTTTGAAGACCGCAAAGCATTGCTACAACTTTTAAATCGCAGCATATGCGCCACATATGTTTGGCGTAGTTAACCATTTTTAAAATATTTTCCAGTGCATCATATGTTTCTTTCGTTTCTGTACTATAGGCGATTGGAACTGAAGGTTTTTTATTGGTCTTATGCAGTAAAATTCCGTCTTCCAATTCATTGTTGAATATGACGCAATCTTCTTTAATGTTTAATTTAATTGGCTGTATTATTTCAGTTCGTGGTGGTATTGTAATTTTCAACTCATTGTATGTTTTTGTTTGCATGGGTAAGACTATTGATTCATCGTTCACCATAAGTGACAATGTAAATGTTTCGTAATCAATTTTACAAAAATACTTTCTTAAAAAATCCCCTCCAATAATTCCGTTTGTCTCAATTGGAAAATCTGCGCTTACTAATTGGAAAGTATGTTCAAAAGCTATGTCATCTATGTTTAACTTAAGGTCAATTGTTCCTAATGAATTAATTTCTTGACTCGTGATACCTGTCAATTTACATTTCTCATCTGGATAGTAATTTTCATTTTGTAAATGATTTGTTATACGACATAGTGAAATGTCCGCTCTTGTGTCGACTAAGAACGTTAAATTACTGTTTTTGTATTTTATTGTTATAAAGTTTGTGTTGTTTTCAGATATTTTGTAGATTTTGGTATTTTTCAAAACTAGATTTGGCTCTCCGGAATATTCTCGTATTCCGGGCCTTCTGCGTTTCCCGTTTCATGTATAGTACGTATATGTCTCCTGTCATTATTATTTCTATTTTGATATCTATTGTTCTGAAAATTGTTATTGTTTCTATTGTTATGAAAATTACTATTGTTCTGAAAATTGTTATTGTTTCTGTTGTTGTTGTTTCCTTGGTAGTTGTTTCTACATACCTCTCGATCGGTTGTAATTGTTTTGATTTTTATTGAAATGAAGTATGGCATTTTGTGTTCCAGTGACTTCTGTGCAGCTATTAACAAATTTGCTAACTGCATCATTCATGGAATTGAATTGTCCAGCTTGCATTATTAGTTTAACTCTGTCCAACGTACAGTTCGTGGTCATTGCATTAACGGCTGCTTGAGTTGAATATTTACTAGCGAGTTCGCATGAAAGTCCGTCCGCAATGTAAGTGTTTTCTAGGGCTTTTGCAAGAGTTTCTATCTCGGAACAGTAAGCATTAGCTGTTTTGTTGTTTTGCTTTATGTTCAGTATTTTCGCTGTTAACACCTCTACCGATTAACATTTGACAGTGGTTTTTAATTTTTCTATAATCTGAGTTACCGTGCTCTCATCATTCATTAAATTTCTCGCGTTTCCCTTCAATTTAGTTTTTATGAGATTTATCCATATTGATTTATGTGTCTCATTTATTGAATCGACTAACAATAAGGAATCTAAAAAGGATCTCAAGTTTTCCGATTTTCCATCGAAATCTGTTATGAGCTAAGAAGCTGTATTTAAAAATTCTACAGTTGTCTGAGGCATTGTAAGTTTTATGTTCTTTGGTTGGAATATGGGTTCTTTATCTATCCTTTCTTGGATAGTCTCTGGTATATGTACCTTAATGCTCTTTTTGGCTGTCACAAGTACTATTTTATTCCTGATGTCATGAAAGAAAGCGTCTGCTGCTATCTTATGTGAGGGTGTCAGCCTATGATAGTGCAAATTGAGTATAGTTCTTATTTTGTTAAGACAGTCTAAAAGGATCTGTATATGTCTGTCGACAGTCTCTTGCCCTGTTGGTCTATCAACGTTCAGACACTTGTACGATCTGTCAAAAACCTCTTTAACCGCTCTACAATGTTCTAAAACTTGTTGCCATGACATTTATATTATATTTATATAGCGTTTGATTCAATAGCTTTGCTCAGATATTGTTTCTTTATACTCCTCTTATGCATTTGATATATTCGAATTATAAAGTTTATTACTATTATTACTGTTATTACTAGTAAGTAAATCTCTATAGTCCCTAAATTAAGTTTTTCCTCTGTTACCCTAACCTCATTCACTACATTTGCCTTAGGGCGGTCAAAAGTTGTCTGTGATTTACACATGCTCAAAAATAATAAAAAAATAAATAAATATAATTTATATAAAGACAAAATAATTTGATAATATAAATTTTAAAATTATTTATTTATTCTTGTTTTTCATTCTTTTTCTTTTTGTGGTTTTTCCTAATATCATTTTTGATGATTGCTATCCGTTCCCAAACCGTTGAAGCTCTCTCCCAGCTTATTGCAGGATTCTCCAGCTTTACTAGCCTCAGTAGTTCCGCTAACTCCTTCTTTAACTTCGTCAGCCGGCCTCCTCTTCTCTTTTTTAACTGGATGTCAACCTTAGGGATTGCCGTGAGGCGCTCTTCCGCCAGGCGGCTCTGCCTACGCTTGTATTCTTCGATTGAAATGGCCTTTGGTCCTATAACACTATGGAACATTTTTGGGATTATTGTCTGGGGGGTGAGAAATTCCAAGTCAGGGTGATGGTACTAGGTCAGTATAGTAAAACCCTTAAAGGGTTTGGCGTTCGTATGTGTCAGTTTTTTTTTATGACATTTTAAAGTTTTTCCTTATCTTGATGTTTTTTCGCTTAGTTGTAACATTTTGGCAAAATGTAGTTTAACATAACTCCACTTAAGAACCACTTGTCCGATTTTGCTAAAACAAACTCAAAAAAATTGAGAATTACAATTTCTTTAATCCGTTCATATAACGTTTTTCTTTATAATCAACAGTTTTGCCGGTAAAAATAAATTTGTGGAGAAAAAAAAATATTTTTTTGCCTAAAAATTAAATTTTTTTTTTTTAAATTCATAAAAAATCCAAAACGGAAAAAAGGATCAAGTGCAGTGTTACCACCAGCAAGATTCAAAATTACACTTGAGATAAAGGAAAATTACCCGATTTAAATAAAATTACACCTGATACAAAATTGAAGTTTTATTTAATAAAAAGACATGTACAAAGAAGCAAAAACAGAAAAGCTCATTAAAAGAAGATCAATATTAGTCAAACTGCTATTAACAAAAATAACATGAAAGACTTAAGAAAATTAAAAAAACATAAAAAACATAAAATAAAACTGCTAAAATAATGAGTTTAACTTCCACATTTGGTTGCATATACCTAGGGAATAGAAGGTTAGGTTACGAAAGGTTAGCTGTCAAACGAACTGTCATACTGTTTTCACTTTTTGATCGGGCACATAATCATGAATAGATTCATGCTTGAACAACGTCACCAAATTATACAAATATACTTTAAAAATCAGCCATCGATTTTCGCAACTTAAAGGTGACTTCATGATTTAAATGACGCAACTTTTTTTCACAAATGAAGGCGATGTGTTGATTTAGAGAAAATAAACTGTCAATTAGACTTCAAGGCCGTGCGATGTGTCACTTATTGATTGTTAATGTGGTTAATGCTGATAAACCAGCAACAATCGGTGTCTCGGTGGTCAACATTGTTTATTTTATTCGACAAGAGAAACAAAATTGGACGTCTGCAATGCGTTTCGTCAATGACAAGCGTGGTGCGGTGCCTATTTGTTTTAAATCAGTTTCAAATGGTAATGCCGTGTATCAATATGCGATGCAAATTACCTTTTTTTGTTGTGTTGTCTACCGTTTTAAGTTTCATGGTCTTAAAAAATATTATTTATTAAACAAAATGCCTGCAGAGTTTTATACAACTGTCCCTTTCGTAATTCAGTTTTAAAACTGTAAAGGGCGTTAAATATTCTTCAAACTAAATCATTAAAAAGATAGAAATACAATTAGTTATGTATATGTTGCAATATTGGAAACATATCTTCCCCCAGGCAAGTTTTTAGTTTGAATAACTTTTTTAATAAACTAATATTTTTAATTAGGCTTAAGTTCATGAAATTTAATTTTCATTAAATTGTTTTTATGAAGAAAGGAATTTTACAACATGAAAATTTATTAAAATTGTTATTGATAATCTTTCATTCTTGACGTGGCTCGGTAACCTGCCGGCCAGGGTTCGAGCCCGAGCCACGTCAAGAATGAAAGATTATCAATAACAATTTTAATAAATTTTCATGTTGTAAAATTCCTTTCTTCATAAAAATAATTTAATGAAAATTAAATTTCATGAACTTAAGCCTAATTAAAAATATTAAAAATTTGGATTAAAAACCATAAATAGTTCAACAAAATAACCACAATACTAATTATTTTTTTTAATAAACTTTAGGCTCTTTATCACTATGATAGGCATCTTTATCCAAATTAAAAGGTCCATCTTGCGACATTCATTACCAAACATTTAAAAATATAGTATGTATGTTTAATTATTGAAGTCGTTTCTTAAAAAAAAACCGAGACTTTGGTTCAGCAAGCTGTGCATTTTTTAGCAACAATATTTAAAAAGAAATGAATGTCATCACTGAAATCTAATCTTAATTTTATTTGGGTATCTGAAGTAAGAATTTCAAATTACACCTGAATAACACCTAAAAGAAATTACCCACGCTCTACCCACGACCGTAAAAATTATACCAAATTCGGGTAATTACCAACAAAGTGGCAACACTGATCAAGTGTTATTAATTTCATGTAAAGTCACATCTATATATATAAAAATGAAAAATGTTTGTATGTTTGTGTGTTTGTTTGTTTGTTTGTTGTCTTATAGACCCCGAAACTACCGAACCGATTTTCTTGAAATTTTTACAGTAAGATCACGTGAGCCCTTAAAATAAAATAGGCTACTTATTTTTTCGATAGGGGCAGGGGAATTGGTACCCCCCATAGGATGCCAATATTTATTATCGCATATCTTAAGAGCCGCTGGACGCATTTTGCTGAACTTTTTGTAGTAGGATCTTCTGAGCCCCGAAATTGAAATAAAATAGCAGCGGGGGTATTTGAATCCCCCATAGGACGCCAATGTTTAACATCGCATATCTTAAGAACTGTTATAGTGAGAATGTTCAAACTTTCTAGAAGTCACTCTTATGGTATACTACACTTTTGAAAATAAAAATAAAGCGGGTAGGCGCAGGGGGGGAAATACCTCCCATAGGATGCATATATTAAATATCGCTCAACTGAAGAACTATTAAAGGGAGAGTCTTCAAACGTGGGTTAAGCTACTATTATAGTAAACTATAAATTTTCAATATAAAAATGGGCGGGAGAGACAGGGGAGGAGCAGTACCCCTCATAGATAGAAATATTAATAAGAGCCACTGCACGCATTTTGTTGAAATTTTGGTAGTAGGATCTACTGAGTCCCAAAATTGAAATAAAGTAGCAGCGGGGGAAGTGGTTTTCCCCATAGGACGCCAATGTTTAATATCGCATATCTTAAGAACTGTTATAGTGAGAATGTTCAAACTTTGTAGAAGTCACTCATATGGTATACTACACTATTGAAAATAAAAATAAAGCGGATAGGCGCAGGGGGGGAAATACCTCCCATAGGATCCATACATTAAATATCGCTCAACTGAAGAACTATTAAAGGGAGGGTCTTCAAACGTAGTTAAAACTACTATTATGGCAAACTTTAAATTTCAATATAGTAATGGGCGGGGTAGACAGAGGAGGAGCAGTTCCCCTCATAGATAGAAATGTAATGAAGAGCCGCTGCAAGCAATTTGTTGAACTTTTGGTAGTAGGATCTTCTGAGCCCCAAAATTGAAGCAAAATAGCAGCGGGGGAAGTGTTACCCCCCATAGGATGCCAATGTTTAATATCGGATATCTTAAAAACTGTTATAGTAAGAATGTTCAAACTTTGTAGAAGTCACAGTTATGGTATACTACACTTTTGAAAACAGAAATAAAGCGGGTATGCGCAGGGGGAAATATCTTCCATAGGATGCATATATTCAATATCGCTCAACTTAAGAACTATTGAAGGCAGAGTCTTCAAACGTGGTTAAAGCTTCTATTATGGTAAACTATAAATGTCAATATAGAAATGGGCGGGGTAGCCAGAGGAGGAGCAGTACCACTCATAGATAGCATTATTAATAAGAGCCGCTGCAAGCAATTTGTTGAACTTTTGGTAGTAGGATCATCTGAGCCCCAAAATCGAAACCCCCATAGGACGCCAATGTTAAGTATCGCATATCTTAAGAACTGTTAAAGTAAGAATGTTCAAACTTAGTAGAAGTCACTCCTATGGTATACTACACTTTTGAAAATAAAAATAAAGCGGGAATGCGCAGGGGAAAAAACATTCCATAGGACGCATATATTAAATATCTCTCAACTGAAGAAGTGGTTAAAGCAGTGTAGCGAAGCGCACCGGGTTAAGCTAGTAACCTATAAACAAAAGTGTCATTTATCGCCTTTTTTATAAATTTTCCCCAATAACTCCAGACATCTGGCCATAAACTACTAAAAAAATTAAGTAAACATTTTTATAATTTTTTATTTTTATTTTATTTATTTATTTTTATTTATTTTAATAAATATTGCCTAGACTTTTTCGATGGTGGTTGTTCGGGACTAGTGGCATCGCATTCATCGCTATCATCAGTTTCTGAACCACACATAATGTCAATGTGTGACTCCACTGTTGGCCCTTCTGCATCTCCTGAAAATTCTTTATCATCAAGATCATCCTTGTCTTGCCACGACTTTTGCCTCTATATCTGTAAGTTTTTGTTTTATTAAAATGAGTTTGAAAAAATAAAAAATCAGTATTACCTCATTTCAAATGGCATAGCAACTTGATGATAGCGTTCACCTTATTCATCAGATTCGGTAGCCAATTGTTTGCTGAAGTAGTCCAGATAATGATGTAAATAATGGATTTTCAAGGACATGTGGACACCAATTTCCGAGAATGCTCTTAACATCCTTGCGACAAAAACATCGTAGTTGTTAGAACGATGCTTTCCCAACAAGCCTTCTATTACTTCTTTGATTGCCTGCCATGCATTCAATTCAGCGTCAATCAAAATATTGTTGAATGCGTCACTTTTAATCAGCTTTCGTATATCTGGACCATTTAGTACGCCTGATTGGAAAAAATTAATTTGTTAAGATGGAAAATCATGGGAAATGAACGTGATATTATAACTTACCTTCTTTAATTTTACTTTCGCTGAGTCTCGGGTAAATTAGTTTCAAACACAAGAAAACTTCATCTCTTTTGGCGACAGTTTTGATAAAATTCTTAACAATTCCAAGTTTAATATGCAGTGGAGGCAGCAATATCTTCTCCTTCGGCACTAGAGGCTCACGAATAATATTGGCCGTTTGTAACCTGCTGTGCTCTCTGAGTTTCCATCCATGGCATGCATATTGGTCACCGGAAAATCGTGTGTCCCAATCGCACAAAAAGCACATATATTTTATATAGCCGCTTTGAAGACCGCAAAGCATTGCTACAACTTTTAAATCGCAGCATATGCGCCACATATGTTTGGCGTAGTTAACCATTTTTAAAATATTTTCCAGTGCATCATATGTTTCTTTCGTTTCTGTACTATAGGCGATTGGAACTGAAGGTTTTTTATTGGTCTTATGCAGTAAAACCGCCTTCAAGCTGAGTTTTGAACTGTCAATAAATAATCTCCAGTCATCTGCTTCATATTTTATTTCCATTGCGTCCATAAATTTTCCTACATCCGGGCAATATCCAGAAGTTTTTTCATCATTCACAAGGAATAAACTTTGGAGTGTTGCCTGACGACTTCGATAAGCTGTGACTTTCACACCGGGTGCCAACAAATTGTTTGATTTCAAAATGGAAGCCAGCTCTTCCGATTTATGCTGTGTTAATTCCAACTTGGCAACAATTGAATCAAGCTTATTTTGATTTATTAAAATTGGCTCATTGGATACTGATGGCTCATATGGGGGATCATCACGTGCATGATATGTCGGAGCAGTCGTAGAAGAGAAAATATCTGTGCTAGAAGCTTTTGGCACAGGAATGTGGTCCGAATGAGGCAATGGTGTTGCAGCACTTGCAACACCAACGTAATTATACGATTTTCTTATCCTTTTTGCGGCTCCTTTGTTCGCACATGCATAGCAATTCAATGGATTGCGACCTTCGCTAGGATTAGTCCAAGTCATTGGGATACCGAATGGCATACTTTCACGTCTTCTATTTTTCCAATCCATTAGACGGTTGTAGCAGCTTTTACACACTATATTTGGTACCCAATTTTCGTTCACTATAACATTTTGGTTGAAGTACATCTCGTATGTTTGAACAAAATCAGTACTGAAATTTCCCCTTTTTTTATGTGTTGAGACATATTGACCACAGCAGTAGCAAAAGCTATTTATATCTGGCTTGCACAGTTCCATATTCTGTTCTATTTTGTTCACTTTTAAGAAACTGGAGAAAAATCACTTTTACTGTTCGCGTTCGTCGGCACTTGTTGAATGACAAAAATCGATAAATGAACACCTATAAATACTACGTATTTTTCAATATTTTACTGACAGGTACGTTCCAAAACATGAGCACTAACAGATGTGGGTGGAATTTCTGTAAATTGTAAATTATCGAGTGTAGACGTGTTTTGTTAGCGCTCCGTCTTAATCAAAATTTTTTGCACCATAAACAAAATAATAAAAGCTTGGAACATAAAAATTGACAGAAAAAACGTGAATATTCGAAGTGTTTATAAAAGCAAATGTCTATTTGTGATCATAAATAACAAATTTATAAGTAAAAACTTAGTTAATATTGCAAAAAAATTTGCTAAATACATATACAAAAACAAAATAAACAAAATAAACCTCTGTGAACAGCTGATAAGTCATACCTTAGGGCGGCATTAAAATTAAATAAAATAAAGTTAATTTACACCATTTCCAATTACTTTTGTTTAAATAACAAACACATAACAACGATATGAATAACACATCGCAGCTAGAAGTATCTCCTACTCAAGAAAAAAGGTCTCCTGTCCTTAATACCCCAGCACCTAAGCGTGGACGTGCTGAACTCCAAAAAACCATTTATGAGAACATATGTAAAACTCCGCGTCTTTCCAATATCGACTCTCCATTCCGTTTACTACAGTTGCTAGACTCGAGATTTGAAAAACAAACGGAAGCATTAACCAAGTTAATGAAAACGTCAGTGATGGAAAGCGAGCTTCGAATATTAAGCAAAATTGAACAAATTGAGGATAATATGATTGAGCTTAAAAAAATCTTAATTGATGTCACCACAAGAGTTTCAAAGTTAGAAAGTGTATCGGATGAAATAACATCACTTAAATCCGACTTGAACGAACTTAAATTACAGCACCTTAGACAGGAAAACTCTCTAGTTGCTGGTGACCTACGTATTAATGGTATCCCATTTTATGATAATGAAGATCTACCGGGAATCTTTGATGACATTTGTCACACTTTGGATATTAAAACCCCCTCTGTAAAGGCCATCTATCGTTTACAAAACAGAAACAATAAAAACAGAAACAATTCACCTGATGCTGTTATTATTGTAAAACTTATGTCTCCATATGATAAAATTTTTTTGTTAAAATCTTTAGCTGGATTTAGAAAAGCTAATCGGTGTTCTTTAATGCTCAAGCATATTGGCTTTAAGTCGGGTAACTCTGAGCGATATAAATCTGATGATCCTATTTACATCAACGAAAACCTTACTTCAACGAACTACAGCATCTTTATATCAGCTTTACGGCTCAAGAGGAGTAATCACCTTAGATCAGTTTTCACTATGCGTGGATTAGTTTATGTTAAAAATGATAATACTGAACAACCTATTCGTATAGATAACCTCCAACAGCTGAATGAGTTTTTTCTTCCAGCTAACAATGTACCACATAGCAACGATTATTTCAATATGTATTCTAACAAAACTTCTCAATAGTATATTTTATCCTCATTGTATCATCAGTTATTTTTATTTAAATGTTAACTTTTTAAATTTAATTTGTTATGCAATTATTTTAGAAATATTAATAATTTTTTCATCTATAAAACATTTTATATTTATCTTCGTTGTTGTTTATTTGCTATCTAAGCCACAAAACCATATTAAACTTACAACATAACATTCGTACTAGTTCCAATGATGGATCAATGAATATGTTACGTGTTCTAACCAAAATTAAAAATGGTATTCACATATCTCATATCAATGTTCAAAGTTTAAACATTAAAATAGACGAGTTCAGATTATTCTTCGAAAACTCATCTGTAGATGTTATTTGCGTATCGGAAACTTGGCTTAATGAAACTACACCTAACAGCTTTATAAATCTTGATGGATACAGAACGTTTAGAGCTGACCAAATAACGCGTGGTGGCGGTGTTGCAATTTTTATAAAAAATAATATTAAATGTCGTTTTATATCCTCCAGCATATCCCTGAATAGAAATAACAACCTGCCTAATGCAGACAAAATTGAATATATATTTATGGAAATTACATCAAATGGAAACAAATTACTACTAGGATGTGTATACCGACCTCAATGTAATGTGCCAACCGATACTTTTCTTAACTATCTAGGAGAACTTTCTCTCTCATATGCTGATACTGTTATTGCCGGTGATTTTAATGCAAACTTACTAACTGAAACAACTTTTCCTAACGATCTGTTATCTCTTGGGATTAAACCTGTTAATTGTTCTGTACCTACTCATTTTTCCTCGTCGTCAAACACGCTACTCGACTTGTTTCTTGTTTGTAATAACTCCAAAGTTCTGTTATACGATCAGCTATCTGTTCCATGTTTCTCGAAGCATGATCTTATTTTTACCACATATGACTTCAGCCTAAACCACTTTGATAAAAATTTACGTATCGTGACTTCAAACATGTTAATTATCAAGCTCTGCATGAACATTTTTCAAATATTACCTGGAACTCTATTTACCACATGGCATCTGTAAATGAACAAATATCATTTTTCGAAGATAAAATTACCTATTTGTACGATTTATTTATACCGCAAAAAACTAAAATCATAAATCATGGCACTCGACCATGGTTCTGCCCAGCAATAAGCAACCGGATAAAGCAAAGAGATTTATCTTACTCTCGATGGAAACGTTTTAAAATCCCACAGCTATATAACGACTATCGAAGACTTAGAGCTGAAGTAACTCGAGAAATAAGGAAAGCTAAAATTCGATTTTATGCTGAAAGATTCCAAAATGCTGCAACTAGCAAAAAGACATGGCAAACAATTCATGATATCGGAATTGGCAAAAAAGATATTAACATTCAACACAAGTTAAATGCCGACGAACATAACAACATTTTTTCTACCATACCATCTGCTGATGATAACATTTTAACAAACAATTACCTCACCACCATTGAAAATGTTAATATATGTAGTGAATTTAAATTTCGCTGTGTTAATAGTGAAGAAGTAGTATCATGCTTCATGGCGATAAAGTCTAATTCCATTGGCTATGACAATATAGATCCCCGTTTCATAAAAATCCTACTACCAAGGCTATTACCATTTCTTTTACATATTTTCAACACTATTTTTACAACTTGCGTCTACCCCAGCAACTGGAAACAGGCTAAAATAATTCCGGTTCCCAAATCTAACTCCGAATTCAGGCCAATAGGGATACTCCCTAATATTTCTAAAGTAATGGAAAAACTGATGTACCTACAGATTAATGAGCATATACAAAGTTTCAGTCTATTAACACCAATTCAATCTGGATTCCGATCGAAGCATAGTTGTGTTACTGCTTTAATTAACCTGTGTGAAGATATTCGTATGGACATTGATGTGGGAAAGTTAAATATCCTTGCACTACTGGATCACTCAAAAGCTTTCGACACTGTTGACCACTCCATGTTGAGTATTAAACTACAAAAATTGTTTCAATTTTCATCAATATCTAACAGACTACTCAAATCGTATTTATCAAATAGACGCCAATCGGTATTCTTAAATAATGGTTATTCATCTTCCATCCCAGTTCCTAAAGGAGTTCCACAAGGATCAATTTTGGGGCCACTATTGTTCTCAATGTATATAAATGACTTACCACAATGTCTAAAATATACAAAGGTCCACATGTATGCAGATGATGTGCAAATATACATTGATAGTACGGTACAGCTTATTGAAGAAAATGTGGAAAAGTTGAATACTGATTTGAACAACGTCTACAACTGGGCCACAGCCAACAAACTTTTAATTAATCCTCAAAAGTCAAAATGCCTTATTATACACAAAAAAACTACTCGGGTAAACTCGAACTTTGATATTTTGCTAAATAACCAGAAGGTTGAATGTGTATCATCTGCAAAAAATCTTGGTGTCATTTTCAACAACAACTTGGATTGGTCAAGCCACATCAGAAAAGCCGCTGCAAATACATACCTAAGGTTACGAGAATTATGGCCTTCACAATTTTTTACACCTCTTGATACTAGAATTTTGATAGCAAAAACATATTTAATACCTCAATTAGTATATGGTAGTGAAATTTTCACTAGCTGTGACTCTGCAAGTAATAACATACTACGCAAAACATATAATAACATTATAAGATATGTATACGGTTTACGCAGATATGATCACATATCGTAATTTTCAAACAAACTTTACAAAATATCTTTTAAAAATTTTATGGATATGAAAGTACTTGTCATGATGCACAAAATCATATATACAAAGGAACCATCTTATTTATATAATCGCATAGTATTTGCAAGATCCAATAGAGGCAACAAACTTATTCCATTTAGTCATCGTAGCCTTGTCTCTGAGTACCAATTTTTCGTATATTCTATCCGTCTTTGGAACTCACTTCCTAATTCTCTCCAAGCAAACAACAACGCTAGAGATTTTAAAAAAGTTTTACTTGCACATTTTACTTAAAACCCATTAATTTTGATTTTTCCCAATAATATCTTTGTTTGTATGTCTAATATAGTATAATAATTAGTAAACATTGTATTGTTATTTATAATTTGTAATTATTGTATAATTTGTTATTCACTAATGTATTATCTACACAATCTACCTTTTATAACAAACTTAATTCGCATACTATAATTATAAGATTTAAATCTTGTTGTATGCGATATACAAATAAATAAATAAATAAAATAAAATAAAAATAAATAAATACAGGTAGCCAAATAATTAAAAAAGTGCACTTTCCTTTTTTCCTATCAATTGTCCACGCACATTTATTACCGCTTATTACTTTGCTACCGCAATCATAAAAATCAAATAACCTTTTGTTTATTACTTTTTTTTTTGAATTCTAAGAATCATAAAAAAAGTCATAAATGTTTTTGCAAAGAATTTTGTGAATATCTCGAGCAAATTTTTGAAATGCATACCTTTACTTAATTGTTAATAAAAGCGAAACGCGTTCATCGATTTTTTATGAATTAAAAATAAAAAATTTAAATTTTTTGGGCAAAAAATATTTTTTTTCTTCATACATTCATTTTTAACTTCGAAAGTATTGCACATATAGGAAAACGGTATAGAAAAAGATTAGAGAAATTGTAATTTTTCTAAATTTGTTTCATCAAAATCGGACAAGTGGTTCTCGAGTTATGTTAAACTACGTTTTTGCCAAAATGTTACAACTAAGCGAAAAAACATCAAGATAAGGAAAAAATTTAAAATGTCATAAAAAAAAACTGACACATACGAACGCCAAACCCTTTGAGGGCTTTACTATACTGACCTAGTACCATCACCCTGACTTGGAATTTCTCACCCCCCAGATTGGCTGTTGTACTGTGTTATTAAACTAGAAAAAAAATATAAAGTGGTTATAATAATACATTATGCGCATATATTTTAGGTTTTTCCTTATCAAGCATTCAAAAACCCTATGTTATCCTCTTTTTTAAAACATCTTTATTGATTTTGTTATATGATTTTAGTTTTTTTCTCAATTTTAATTCTAATGGTATAGTCAACTTCAAGTTTATACCATATATAAAATTTTACTAAGTGTTATCAAATCATTAAATAAACCATATTCTATGGTTATTTAAAAAAAATTTTATTGCATCAGCATGTATAAGGTTTAAATGTATACTATCTCAACAGGTTAAAGGTATATATGTAACATAAGCATAGATCGAATTAAATTCTTCACTAAACTTATATTGTAGAATATCAAATTAACGACATCTTAATTAAACACTACGAGTTCGTTAATATAAACAAATGATATAATATCTTTAAGAATAAAATTTTATCAACATACATACGTATATCAAAGAAAAAAGTTAAAAATGTATCAGATTAATTATTTAGTTGGTATAAGCGACTTTAAATTCATGTTATACGTTAATTTTTTTATTTATATTCAAATCAACGCTTAAATCCCCTCAAAATACCCATTTTGTTGGTATTTTCTTCACAAAATTTTTAAAATCCTAAATAAATATTCAAATCAACGCTTAAATCCCCTCAAAATACCCATTTTGTTGGTATTTTCTTCACAAAATTTTTAAAATCCTAAATAAATATTTAAATCAACGCTTAAATCCCCTCAAAATAGCCATTTTGTTGGTATTTGCTTCACAAAATTGTTAAAATCCTAAATAAATATTCAAATCAACGCTTAAATCCCCTCAAAATACCCATTTTGTTGGTATTTTCTTTACAAAATTTTTAAAATCCTTGAATTAGATAATTGGATTGGCATAAGCGACTTTAAATTCTTGTTATATGTTAATTTTTTAATTTATTACATAAAAAGTGAATTATCTATATATTATAGCTATCAAAACGGATATTCTTGTGGAAGAGAATGCAATATGTAAAGATTTGAATTATCGATTGTGAGGGTTCAACACTTAAGGTTGGATTTATATGAATAGTAGTTTAACTATGAAAATCAATTGATAATGTTAACCACTTGTTAACAAAACTTTGGAAAGGGTTTAAAAATATATATATAATATATAATTATATAAAATATATAAAAAATATTATCTCTCCAATGCTGCGAACCTTACGAATATCTTATTAAGTAAACCAACCGACTGTAGGGTGAAAATAAAATCACAAACTGTGAACACCTCTATTGGTATGTATCCAATTACAAACTGTGAACACCTCTAGTGGCATGTATTCAACTACAAACTGTGAACACCCCTAATAGCATGTATCCAACTACAAACTGTGAACACCCCTAATGGCTTGCTCCCAACTTTGTATGAAAAAAGTGCATTAGAACCCCTCTAAACATACTACTACTGTAAGATCCACAAATCCTACCACTTATATACTAAAAGATTATAAAGGACATTGTAGTGTGCACATACATATAGCGTACCACACTTAGTCGATAACACAGGCACACTGCATAATTGTAACTACAAGTGTCAACTACAACAAAATAAATATCAATTTACATCACTTGTAGTTGAAGGCATGTTAACCAGAAATTGAGTGACTTACTTAATATTGAGTGAACATAATGAAAGACTCATTGTGATTGGTTAACATGCAACTATATTGTTTAACATTAGATATCTACATGGTACCGAAAGAGTAAAATATATAATTATGATAAGCTAGAATAACTTAGAGAAACTAAACTGTATTCTCATAAGCTGTATATAAACCTTTGCTTTGACTTTAATAAAACAGACTTAAACATACAACCAAATCGGCACTAGCTGCCTGAGTTATATTTTGTCTCATAAGCTTTTGGCAGTTCTTTCGAACGCCTAATGTATCGGCTGGAACCCCTACAGCTTTTAATAACCGAGGGTTATAGGGCTTTAATATAATTTTAAGTAGTACACGCCACATGGCAGAATCAATACTTATAACACCACATGGCGATCCTGCAGACCGAAACTTGGGATTTTCAGAACAACTGTCTACTACGTCGTTAGAAGAAATCAACGAGATAATTAGCCGCTGGGAAGGGTATCTGGTTGAACAATACATTCCGGAACCAGTACCTCACACAGTACCAAGGTATGAACCTTTACCAGTAAATGCCGGCCCGAAAGCCATAACTCTACAAGAATATAGGAACAGACACAAGAAAAACCACATCGAACAGGCAAAGGTGGAGGTCAACCCAAAGAAGAAACGAGCGGTCAAACAGTTCCAAAGAAGAAGAATTTGGAAGAATTTGGCAATCCTGTATAAAAAATTAAACATCGCGTGCACTGTGGAAGAAAAGAAGGAGGTGAAGGCGAAAATAAAAGAATTTTCAAAGCAAAAGTAGAAGAATTTTCAACTAAAATTTAAACAAAAAAAATTCATTTTAAATGGTAGGCCCTATTTGGGGAAATAAAATAAAAGATAACATGGGTAAAGTGGAGATCTAGGAAAATATATTGAACAACGGTAACGGGGAAAACTCAAAAAACATCATACCAGAACACTTGACAACATTAATAATAATAGGTTTAATATTATATGTAGCATGTAGAATAAATAGATATTTCAAAAACTATGTATTAAAATATAGAACTAATACTGTCACCAATGTTTAGTAGCAAAAAAAAAAAAAAAAATATATATATAATAAAAATTTAAATGGAAGAAAATTTAACAGAACTAAAGGAAATATTGAAAACTCTAAAGAAAAGTCCAGGAAGGACATATACAAGAAAAACTATACAAATAAAATTAGAAATTATTGAAAATATAAGAGAACAATTTTTAACAGCACAAATTGAAAAGAAAAATGAAAAAGAAACAGTAGCATTAAAATTAGAATTTGATAACGTTTACAAAAAGATAAAAGAATATTTAATACTAGACACTAAAGAAGCAGATACAAAGATGGCATCATTTAGTTTAGAAACCGTTTCCAAAACACTACCTCTATTCAATGGTAACTACATAGAATTAGATAGTTTTTTAATCACAGCACAACTTATTAATAAGACACTGTCCACCGAAGCAAAGAGAGATTTTCTTCAATACATATACCATGAAAAACTTACTTCAACAGTAAGAACAGCAATAGGAAGTTTGTCAGAACCAGACAGTTTTGAAACTCTAACAAATCTTTTAAAAAACAGATATAAGAATACCAAAACCATACCGGAATTAGAAAATAGTCTTAGGATATTATTCCAAGGAAAAATGAATATAAATTCATACAAAGAAAAAATAACAGCGATAATAGATAATCTAAATCAACTACACTGAAAGAATTTTCTTCGCAATACTAACGAATTTTGACATTAATCCCATGAAAAATTGCATTATAAAGGAACCTATGCAGCGCTTCGTTGGATCAATGAAACCTGTTTCATTAAAAGGACTTAATGAAACATTACATTAGATCCATGAATATTATTCATTGGATGAATACTTTCAATAAAGTAAAATTTTTTTTTTTTAATTTATTTTTTTTCTTTTTTCTTATTTTATTTTATTTTACTTTATTTTATTTTTTATTTTTTTTCTGTCTCTGGTGGGATTCGAACATGTAACCTCGGGGCTGATAGACTAGCTCACTACCAGCTAGTCTACCGGGGCAGTGTAGTTTTCGTATAAAAAAACTATGTTTTTTTCTCAATTAAGACCGTAAATATGAGATTAAATTGTCCATAATAACAATAACAACGTTGATTGAAAGTTTTTGTTTCATTACTATTATGACATTTTTATTGTCATAATGAAAATTTAAATTTATGAAGGCAATTATTGAAATATGTTGCTTTTATAAAAAATTTTTTGATTTCATAAATTTAATGGCATACATGTAACATTAGATGTATGAAGATATTAAATCTTACATTTTTTAAATAACAATTAAACATTTTTTTAAGGAAACTATAATTTTGTATTAATTTATGAATATAGTTATGTTTGTATATTGTTTTTTTAAGTTCCCAATTAAAATTTTTTGTTTAACTTGGACAAACTTAAGTTTTCATATAGCCAATGAAAATTTTTAACGTAATTACGAAATCTAATGAAGCGATTTTAACGAAAATACTTCATCAAACCTATGAAATTCCATTTAGACAATGAAAATTTTCATTTACCCAAGGAAAACTTTTTTATGAAAATGATTCATTAAATATATGAAGCATTTTTCTTTCAGTGTAGGTATTAAAGAATTATGGAATGAAGCTTCAGAAGCCGAAAAGAATGTAATAATAAAACTAAATAACAAATTAGCACTAGACACATTCAAAAAGGGACTAAATGAAAACTTTAAAGCGACCATATATGCTGCTCGACCAAGTAACTTACAAGAGGCATCCGAACTTGCGTTGGAATTAGAGAATGAACATAAATTAAGTCAAAACACTATATTGCAGTTAAGAAGAGATCATACACATAATAACTATAACAATAGAAACCGACATTTCAATAACAATAATTTTCCTAGAAACAATAATTTCAACCAAAGAAATAATAACAATTCAACTTTAATCCCAATAGAAACAATAATTTCAACCAAAGAAATAATAGAAATTCAACTGGAAATAACAATTCCAACGATAGACATAATAACTATAATCCTAATAGAAACAACAACTTCAATACGAACAGTAGAAGAACACAATACGACAATTATGGAAACAGTAGAAACAGACGAATACATTCCATTCACTATTCGGGAAACCCAACAGGCTCGGCATACCAAGATATGCCGGACAGCCAAAACTAAACGTTTACAAAATATCAACTAACAATACGAATTTCATAGTCACCTAATACAAGAATAAACAATTGACATTTCTGATAGATACAGGAGCTGACATATCATTATGCAAACAAGCTTTGACGGAGAACAGTATGATCCAGAAGAAAAATGCATATTAACGGGGATCACTACGGAGGAAATTCACTCATTAGGGATAATAAATCTAGACCTAACACTGACTGAAGAAAAATGCAGTCACCCCTTTCAGTTGGTAAAAACCGTAGCCCGTTTCTGTATTTCTCACATCGTAAAACTTTTCGCATGAAACGGGTGAATTGCAACAAAAATAGTGTGAAATGAAACATAAAATGGTTTTTCTCACACAAGTGTTTCTGTATCTTTTTTTTGCGAGAATTATCTGTCATTTAAATAATTTTCCAGCAATTATTGGAAGGATGCGAGAAAAAGTGTTTCTATAACAATATTTTGCGAAAAGTTACTTTCAACAACTGTCAAAATAAGTCACATTTGAAATTGGTGGCGAGAAAAACGAAATGTAGATATTTAAATTTTAAATATGTTTATATACTATTTTTTTTTAAATAAATAAAAAAACAGAAGGAATATAAATGATGAATGCATAATTTATATGATGAAAATAAACAAAAAACAATTGTTATATTTTGTTATATTAAATTTTTTTTAGCCTTTTCTTGTTTTGGTTTTAATCAGTGTTGCCAGATAAATTTGTGTCAAAATCGTCAACTTCCTGAGAAAAAAATAAAAAAGATCGTCTTTTTTGTTTTAAGAATCGTGCAATTTAAAATCAATTTTAAACAAATTTGTTTCGACTTTTATTATAAAATAATCAAACAAAAACATAGTTAAAGTTCATGGGTATTTAATAATTTCATTAAATTTATATATTTATTTGGTTAAGCTGGGTTTGCATTTGTCCTTCAAGTTGTGCTGAAAAGGTCAGCAAGAAAAAGAATGACAAAAAAAAAAATGAAAAAACAAAACAAAATATGTACTTTGAACTTCAAGAAGAATTCTTGACAAAAGTACGAAAAAACAGAAGTAAAGGAAGAACATGTAAAATAAATTAAAATAGATAATCATTCAAAGCAAATTTCGATCTACCAAAGGTTAAATACAATTTGGTTTAAGGATTGATGTTTGACTAATGACGTCAGCAGTCGTCGATGGCTGCGAGTGTTAAACGGCAAGCCCTCTAAGGAGATTGAGTGGTTGCAATCGAAACATGTCAGGGTAACCTGTCCGTAAAAACGCCTGGGTTCGAGCCCAGATTGAGTCAAGAATGAAAAATTATCAGTAAATTTTAATTAATTTTCATGTTGTAAAATTCCTTTCTTCATAAAAATAATTTAATGAAAAATTAAATTTGATGAACTTAAGCCTAATTAAAAATATTAAAAATTTGGATTAAAAACCATAAATAGTTCAATTAAATAACCACAACACTAATAACTAATTAAAAATATTAAAAAGGAGGATTATTTTTTAAAAAATTATTTATTTTCTTTAATCCGAAAATTAATTTAAAATTGTTATTTTTCCCTGGAGAAGTTACACAAAGGCATGAGAAAATATAATTTTAAACAAAAATAAAATATTTTAATTTCAAAAGATTTTGTTATTTGTGCTTAATTCCCAGTTTTTATTCTTGATAAAAACACTTGAAATTTATTGTTGATGGGATAAGCTATTCCTATGCATTTCACTGGTTGCTTAGGCCAGATCATCAGGAAACTTCATCCATAAAGATTTTAGACAAACTAAAGATATTAAACCAAATAAAACTGTTAAACGTATAAGACTTATAGCAACAGTTTTACTTGTAACAATATCAAAGCTTGAACAAAATACATCAACAATAAAAAAGTGGGTTTATCTCGTCTTACACTCCCCACTACAATTAGTTGAAATTCTCTCAACATTAATTGTAGTTGTAAGTAGGTTAAGAAAAACAAAATAAAAAACAAACAACAACTTACAAAAGATGTTGTCAATTAAGTGTTTTTTTAGGCCGTGCACTTGCCTGTTTATTATCAAAAAGTAATTTCAATTTTTGGGAATAAAAAAAAAAAATTTTAATTTCAAAAGATTTTGTTATTTGTGCTTAATTCCCAGTTTTTATTCTTGATAAAAACACTTGAAATTTATTGTTGATGGGATAAGCTATTCCTATGCATTTCACTGGTTGCTTAGGCCAGATCATCAGGAAACTTCAACCATAAAGATTTTAGACAAACTAAAGATATTAAACCAAATAAAACTGTTAAACGTATAAGACTTATAGCAACAGTTTTACTTGTAACAATATCAAAGCTTGAACAAAATACATCAACAATAAAAAAGTGGGTTTATCTCGTCTTACACTCCCCACTACAATTAGTTGAAATTCTCTCAACATTAGTTGTAGTTGTAAGTAGGTTAAGAAAAACAAAATAAAAAACAAACAACAACTTACAAAAGATGTTGTCAATTAAGTGTTTTTTTAGGCCGTGCACTTGCCTGTTTATTATCAAAAAGTAATTTCAATTTTTGGGAATAAAAAAAAAATTTTAATTTCAAAAGATTTTGTTATTTGTGCTTAATTCCCAGTTTTTATTCTTGATAAAAAAAAATAAATATTTTTACAAAAGCAAAAAGAAACCAAGCTTAATAAAATAAACATACATCCTTTTTTAAAACAGATATATACATATTTACAAAAACCGAGATCAAAATTTAAAATTTTTAAATTAAATCAGCTTTGATAACAGTATTATAAATATTCTGGGTTTTTATGGAATTGATACTGACAACGTTGTTTTATTAAATTAGATTTTATTTTAGCTAATACGGCCTAAAATTTTTTTATGTAATTAAAAATGCATTTAATCCATATTTTCCCAACGTTTCGTGAATGTTATGTTCACTTTATCAAGGGATTCGTCTATTTAAATTAAAGAAAGTATATATAACAATATTATTACAACAAACATTTTTCAACAATTAATTATGACTTACAATAAGAAAATCAATTTTTATTACATTGAACAATAACTTGTTGTAGACAAGCATGAAAAACATTAAACATGAAAAATTAAATTAAACACAAATTTAAAAATTATATCACAGGTTTTTTGATATTGCAACACAGTAACTGGCACTAATGTTTTGTGTGTCTTCTTTTAAGTTCATCGTCTTTTTTATTTTCTGTTGTATTCTTAGCGTCTCTATTGTGAATCTTTTCCTTTCTATTCCTTCTCTATCCAATATTCGTACTTTGTCAAAATCTGCCGTATGATTTGTATTTTTTATGTGTTGGGCTTAAGCAGTACTTTCCTTTAATTTGTTTATGTCCATTTTATGTTCTGTTATTCTTGTTTCCAATGTTCTCTTTGTGGTCCCAATATAAATCAAATCGCAGCTTTGATCGTTTTTGCCCTTACATGGTATTTCGTAAACAACATTGCTTTGTTGTTGTTTGTTTATTGGTGTTTTGATGTTTGTAAATATTGTGCTTAAATTTTTTATATTTATATCGTATGTAGTCCGAAATAGTATATTATTGAAATTTAACTATATCGGTTTACAAATGGCTGATATATACATCTTTAATTTACCTATTCCTATAATCTTTTTCTTTTTTACCTGAAATAGACTTAATAGAATACCTGGTAGATAAAATTAAAAAAATCGGTTCATAAATAAACGGGTTAAAGACCTAAAAAATCTTCGCCTACAAAATAATATGTTAAGTAATCAGAAACACATAAAAGCACTACATGCAATTCTACTGAAAAACTAATGAATTTTACAAGGGTTGTGCCAAAATGAACAAATTCAAAAGTAAGTAATTTTTTTATCTAAATACATCCAGAAAAAAGTAGTTATCTACTAAATAACGAGTGAAAGAAGCTATCCTTTTTGAAAAAGTTTTTACTGGGAGACACACAAATTTCTTTCTTGCCGGAATAATGGTTTTGGCACAAACGTGTACATATAAGATAAGAATATCAAATATCAATCATATTTTGTACATGTAAATAAGAAGTATTAAATGTTCAAAATATGCCAAGTCGGTCCATTACTTTCCCTCGAAATTGTACTTTTGCCGATACATTTTTTAGAGAAGAGACAAACAATTTCGAGGACAATTTTCACAATACGGATAAATATAAAAATTTAACCCTTGTTTCTGAAGATATCTTTTTTTCTAATAAACAAACATATAAAAATATTTACAATTATCTTATTTGAAAGACTAAAGGCTCAGTTAGCCGGGAGTAACAGTAACCTTACCGTAAAAAAGTAAGACCAATCTATTTCTTACAGATTGAAACGTAATATCTTACTGCTAAATGTAATCGTTATAATTACTTTACATTTTCAACGTTACTGTTACTCCCGGCTAACTGAGCCTTAAGTGTAAAACGCAACGCCAACAATTTCATTAAAAGCAAAAACAAAATCAAAAATATTTTATAAATTTGTTGTTGCTTTCTATAGACATATATTATATTATATATTATTTTTTTTTTCAATTTTCAACGCCACAAAAAAGAAGTGTTTGAAATTTAAAAATTCAAGATGCATTTCTATAGAAAGTAACAACAAAATTATAAAATATTTTTGATTTTGTTTTTGCTTTTGCTTTCGTCATTTTTTAGCAAAAATCACTTTGTTAATATCGGAACAAAAAATCGTCAAGATGACAATAACTCGTCAAATCTGGCAGCCCTGTTTTTATACCCTCCACCACAATTAGTTGTGAAGAGGGTATATTAAGTTTGTCATTCCGTGTGAAACTTTTTTATTATTCATCTCAGACCCTATAAAGTATATATATTCTGGGTCCTTGAATAATTTTAAGTCGATTTAGCCATGTCCGTCTGTCTGTCCGTCTGTTGGAAACACGCTCACTTTCGAAAAACTAAAACGAAATAAGCAAACTTGGTGTCAAATTGCTTGTTGTTATCCTAAGCAGTTTGGGATTGAAATCCAGCAAAATCTGTTCAATAGGATCTGAGCTATGAATCAAAATGTGGAACCACCACCTAAAAAAATGGATAATTTTGTTACAAAAACTAACATAAATGGTGGAAAAATGCACAGAATGATATAAGATTTCGCAACAGTTCGTTTTATGTAACTGGAAATCACGCTGTAAAATTTCTTGAAGATCCGTCCATGATTTACCCTAGGCCCCATATAAGCCCTACTCCCGGAAAACAGTATAGTAAGCCTAAAACCCTAACTAATAATGCAATCATAACAAATTTTGGCACGTCAAAGTTAAATAGGACTAGAAATGAAACTATTAAGTTTCGTGAAGATCGGTCCATAATTTACCCTAGGCCCCATATAAAACCTACTTCCGGAAAACAGTTTAGTACGGCTAAATCCGTAAAAAATAATGCTATCATAACAAAATTTGGTACATCACAGTTTTATCGAACGAGAAATAAGAGTTTACAATTTTGTGAAGAACGGTCCATCATTTACCATAGGCCCCATATAAACCTTACTCCCGGAAAACAGCTTGGTAAACCCTAATCCGTAAAAAATAATGCTATCATAACAAAATTTGGAACATAAAAGTTTTACAGGACTAGAAATAAGACTGTGAAATTTCGCGAAGATCGGTCCATAATTTACCATAGGCCCCATATAAACCTTACTCCCGAAAAACAGCTTAGTACGCCTAAAAACGTAAAAAATAACGCTATTATTACAAAATTTGATACATCAAAGTTTTATAGCCTTCTGAAATTCACTGCAAACGCTTAAACTAATTGCACCGCTGTATTGAAATTTATGTTTTTTTAATACCAGAAATCGTTCTGCGGAATTTGGGATGATTGGTTCATAGCTTACCATGGCTTTTATATAATTTGTTCCCTTGAAAATCATTTAAGTTCAGCTTTAACTGATATTCTACTCAAACTTTTTAAAAATGATTCTGATTGTCGATCAATAATTTTATATAGGTCTAAACCGCAACAAATTTAAATGCATATGTCTGTTTTTAAACAGATTATAATAATAAATAGACATAATACAGATATTACTCCTAAAACATTCGAAGTGTCGGTGGAGGGTATCAAAGATTCGGCACAGCCGAATATAGCCCTCTAACTTGTTATTATATTTATTTCTTTTGTTGACGTTTCGCTTTTATTTGACTGGAAATATTCCAGTATAAACAGAATTTGTTGTGTCTGTTTTCGCATTCAAATACAGAAACACATTTATCTCATAAATCGAGAAACGATGGAATTTTTTGTTTCACACTTCTTGTAAGAAATTTTACGATGCGAGAAATACAGAAACGAGCTACAGATTTTCCAATAGAGACAGACGGCATTATAGGTAGAGATTTTCTACAAAAATATCTTTGTAAAATAGACTATGAAACTTTTACAATATCATTATTTACAAATAATTCTACCATAACCCTTCCAATGCATACAAAAGCTCTGACGTCACTACATATAAAAATACCACCAAGAACAGAAATAATACAAGCGATAAAATTACACTTAGCTGAAGATAGCGTAATTTTTAATAATGAATTGAAACCAGGTGTGTTCTTAAGTAATCCAATAGCACCCAGCAACGGCATGACACATATTAAAATATTAAACACAACAGACGAGGAAACAAATTTAAAGGGCATTCACTTACAAACTGACTCACTGAAAAACTACGACATATTACGTTACAATTGTGACAATGACTCAAAACGTTTTCAACAAATACTAAATGACTTACAGTTAGACAATAATGATGACTATGCAAAAACAGAATTAATAAATATTTTTGAAAAATATCAGAATGTCTTTCACCTCGGAAATGAAAAATTGACAGTAAATAATTTTTATAAACAAACAATTACGACCTCAGACAATACACCGGTTTACATAAAAAACTACAGACTACCACACTCCCACACAGGCATTATTAATGAACAAGTACAAAAAATGCTTAGCGACAATATAATAGAACCATCGATTAGTCCATACAATGCTCCACTCCTTTTGGTACCAAAGAAAAACACGGAAGACAAAAAGAAATGGAGACTCGTAGTAGACTTTAGGAAACTGAACAACAAAATAGTGGATGAGAAATTCCCACTAACTAGACTAGAAGACATCTTAGACAAACTTGGCAGAGCCAAATGGTTCTCTACACTAGACATGACCAAGTCATTTCATCAAATTGAATTGAACAAACACTCAAGACCACGTACAGCTTTTTCCACAGCACATTACAGGACATTACCAATTTAAAAGATTACCTTTCGGACTAAAAATTTCTTCAAATAGCTTTCAAAAATGCTCACAATAGCACTCTCAGGCTTAGAATCAGAAGCCTTTCTATACGTAGACGACATAATAGTATACGGATGTAGTTTGAATCACCACAACGAGCACTTAATAAAAGTCTTAGACAGATTACAAAAATATAATTTAAAGCTTAACCCTAAAAAATGTTGCTTCCCAAGACCAGAGGTAGTCTATCTTGGACACTTAATAACAAAAAATGGTGTAAAAACAGACCCATCTAAATACAAAGTAATTAAAGATTATCCAACACCAACAAATGCGGACGAAGTAAGACGATTCGTTGCATTTTGCAATTACTACAGGAAATTCATACCAAATTTTGCCGACAAAGCAAAAGATCCAAACGCACTATTAAAGAAATCAGCAGTTTTTAAATGGACAGGACAATGCCAACATGCTTTTGAAGAACTGAGGAACAAACTTATGAACCCACCAATATTACAATACGCTGATATTAAAAAACCCTTTATTTTAACAACTGACGCTTTAAACTTTGCGTTAGGCGCTGTATTATCGCAAGGAGAAATAGGCCAAGATTTACCTATCTCATATGCAAGTAAATCATTACAAAAATATGATTTAAAGAAACCTGTAATCGAAAAAGAACTTTTAACAATACTCTGGGGTATTAATTTTTTTAGACCATACCTATACGGTAGAAAGTAACTGACCATAGACCTTTAATCTCCCTATTTTCGCACAAAAACCCTTCGTCAAAAATGACCAGAATTACGTTTACGCAATCTAGTGAATTAAATTCATTTTCATTCATTCTAGATTGCATCAACATCAAAACGCTTTGATATTTTGAGGTTGCATTGAAACAGATTGCATGTAGGTTGCATTGTGTGTACCCAGCATAAGCGACTATGATTTCACAATCATCTATAAGAAAGGACAACTGAATACAAACGCTGACGCGCTCTCGAGAATAGAAATCAACTCAGAGATACTGAAAACCATGAGACCAAAAGACAATGTCGAAACAGAAAGAAAAATACTAGTAATAACCAGGGCAATGAAAAAACAAAATGAGGAAAATATAATAAGTGAACAAAGAAATAAAGATAAGAATGAGGAAAATAAGAACAAAACATGCATGAAAAAGAAAGGTATGGAAAAAAGCACATCTCAGGAGTCTGATCAACTTCAAATATGGGAATGCGTATCCATGAATGACGTCAAAAATATAAAGAAATTACAATTCAATATTATAGAAGAAATTGAAGAAAATGATATATTTATAGAAGATAATATAGTGCACATAGGTCGTAATGATAATTCCACGAAACTAGTTTCGACCAGGAAGAAATTACGTACCCAAACCATGAAAAATTAAAATAAAAGGCTAGCAAGATACAGTGATAAATCAGCGAAATTCGATTCGATACTGAAGAAACTGATATCAAAAATGAATAAAGAGAATATTAAGGAATTAGCACTCAAGAGTGAAGATAAAATATTTGAAAACTATAGTAAAGAAGAATTTAAAGAAGCATATGCAAAAACAAAAATAAGAAATAAAAATCCTCAACTAAAAATACTAATATATAACGCCCCTAAAAGAATAACAGATGACATTATAAAATATAAACTAATTGACGAATTCCACAATGCCACACACGCAGGCCACTTACGAATTAGAAAAACAGTCATTAAACTAAAACAGCGGTATATTTGGAAAAACATGAACAAAATGTTAAAGAAATTTGTGTCATATTGTGTCAAAAACAAACAAACAAAACACATTAAAGAACCACTTACATTAACAGACACACCAAACAACAGTTTTGAGACAATTTCAATTGATACTGTAGGACCTCTTCGTATTTCAAACGAGTACCGATACATCTTGACAATGCAATGTGAATTGACTAAATTTGTTGTGGCACACCCCATGCCAACAAAAGATGCACATACGACAGCAAAAACATTGGTTGAACAACTAATATTAAAATATGGTCACTTAGAGGTACTTAAGTCCGACAGAGGAACAGAATTTGTAAACGAAGCCATGAAAAATGTTTGCTCAATTTTGAAAATTAAACAGATTTTCTCAACCCCTTATCACCACGAGACAGTAGGTTCCATAGAAAGAAACCATAGAGTTTTGAACGAGTTTGTGTTAACGACAGCAAATGACCATGATTGGGATAAATGGATTCCATATTTCACGTTTGCCTACAATACGGCACCACATGTGGCCACAGTCTACTCACCGTTTGAGTTGGTTTACGGTAAACTACCATGTTTACCATCGGATAAAATAGAAAACGTACGAGCAATTACGATGATTATGTCCAAGAACTAAAAAAGAGACAACAATTCGCCATAAGTAAGGCAAGAGAACTAATAATTAAGAGTAAAGAAAAAAGAATTAGTAATGACAAATATCACAATAAATTTAATTTAAAAGTAGGAGAATTAGTTTTAATGAAAGTAGAAAATAGGAAAAAACATCAAAGTCCATACAAAGGACCATATAGGATCATAGAAAGAAATGGTGTAAACACTACAATAGATTATAACGGTACATATAAGGAAATACATAACAATAATTTAAAACCATATCTTATTAAATAACAAAAACTAATACAAATACATTATAATAATTGAAACCAATATAACAATTATAATTTGTCAATAAATTTAAGAAATTTTGTAACGGTATCATGTAGATAGAACGAAAAATTCCTCCCATAATTTTTCTCTTAAGGGTGAGGGTGTAGTGTGCACATACATATAGCGTACCACACTTAGTCGATAACGCAGGCACACTGCATAATTGTAACAACAACAAAATAAATATCAATTTACATCACTTGTAGTTGAAGGCATGTTAACCAGACATTGAGTGACTTACTTAATATTGAGTGAACATAATGAAAGACTCATTGTGATTGGTTAACATGCAGCTTTATTGATTAACATTAGATATCTACATGGTACCGAAAGAGTAAAATATATAATTATGATAAGCTAGAATAAGTTAGAGACACTAAACTGTATTCTCATAAGCTGTATATAAACCTTTGCTTTGACTTTAATAAAACAGACTTAAACATACAACCAAATCGGCACTAGCTGCCTGAGTTATATTTTGTCTCATAAGCTTTTGGCAGTTCTTTCGAACGCCTAATTTATCGGCTGGAACCCCTACAGCTTTTAATAACCGAGGGTTATAGGGCTTTAATATAATTTTAAGTTGTACACGCCACATGGCAGAATCAATACTTATAACACCACAACATGATATTAAAGGTGGTTTTTATGATTTTGAACTAATGAAAACTAAATATCCAGAAACGTATTTGGTTGAAAAGATTTTAAGAAGAAGAGGAAATATGTTATATGTTAAATGGTTGGGATTTACATCAGATCATAGCTCTTGGATAAATGTAAACGATTCGTTTCCTATATAAAGAGCATTAAAAATTTTTACGGTCTAATTCATAAAAATTTCTTGTTTCAGCTTTAATGAATACAATAGTTATCAAACACTTTTTGTTTTATAAACCATTAATAAAAAATCTAATTTATAAACGCTTAATAGGAGTGGATTAAAATTAAACGTTTATATTACTTTTGTATTATTATATTGGCAACAACATGTTATTTTAATTGTAATTTTTGTAATAGTGATGCATACAACTAGGGATGAAACGATACGAGTGAATAAAAATATCATACAACAAACGAATTTTAAGTGAATTTCTGTCTTGTTTTGAATTTAAAATGAATTTCTGTTAATACAAAAAAAAAAACGTAATATTTTAATTAATTTTATGTTTTTTTGTTAATAAAATACATACTATTGAAATAGAAGCGAAATATGTATATCATATTTCAATATAAAATTTTTACTGCTTAAACTCTGTACGTTCCAAAAGAGATTATACAGCTTTATGTTTAATAAATAATTTAGCCATTTTTTACCAAATGTTTTGAAAATAAAACCTCCTAGGTTTTAACAAAACATTTTTAACCACATATAACTGCCAAAATATTTTAAGTTCAAATGTTTTCATTTACCTGCACATTCAGGGTATAGTAACCCTTTTTGTTTATATAATATTGGGCAAAATTTGCGCCGGTTTTTTTTTTTTTTTTGATATGTATGTGCGCACCAATAACGTTTGGGAAATTTTTAAATGTCTTAAATTCTGTCATTAGGATTGCTTCCTCTATAAGAGATGAAGGCATTTTAATTTTTCTATTGCCCCAGCGAGCTAAGGCACGAGCCACTCTGGCTGAAATACTACACACTGTTGCTTAAGAGAACCCATGAAGATCGGCAGCATCATCTTAAATCTACGAATTGTTTTTTTTAACTTCAATTTAATTTGTTATTATCGCTTTTTTGGTAATTGCTAAAATTAGTTTTTAAATTTCTGGCAGGCACATTTTTGCAAAAAATTTAGTTTTAAATCAATTCTGTATAATAATAGTGACACCCTTTTTTTAACATTTAATACTTTTTTTGATGTCTTGAATATATTTAGAGATATCTAGCTCTAGCATTTCCTGATATCCTTAATTTTATAGTTGTCATTGTTTTGCTTCATTTGTCACTTTTTGTGCTATGAATCAAATTTTCGATGCAAAAGTTAAAATATTTGAAGCATGTAGGACAAAACATTTTTGTACCGTGCCGCAAACCAGTAACCAACAGACGATATACTATGTGGTTTCTACTTTGTGTTCACTTTAACAAATACTATCTATACCTATTTGAAAGACATTTTAAAATATAAGTGTAATGAATGGTAAAAAAGAGGTTTACATTATTTGAAATAAATCTTAATAGATTTTTATATTTTATGCAAAAACTTATAACGACTTTAAGTTTTAACAGAGAACATACATAAGTAACTCGCGACCCACATTATTTTTTACAAAAAAATCCATCAAGTTGCTTATATTTAAAATTAATTCAAACATTAGTTATCGTTTTTCTAGAAAAAAAAATTTTATGCGTATTAAAATTTTTTATTAAAATAAATAAGAAGACAAAAATGTTTAATTTTTCATGGAATTATTAAAATTTTATTTTAACAAGCATTGAAATATCAGTTTATTAAACGCTTAAAGTAGGGTAAAGGCTACAATAAATATTTCAAATTTATGAAACGTTTATTAAACGTTTAATAGGCTATTAAACATTTATAAATACTCTTTTTTTGTGTGTTGAAGTGTTTATGAATTAGACTGTTAATTTATTAATACACCAAACTTTAAGATGTCAATAACGCTAACATTAAATGCCGATACTTCACTTCTAGTTGCCAACTATTTTCCCCCCACTCAACTTGATGGAAATTACGTTTGCGGATTAATAAGTCTTGATACATATCATTCTATACCAAATGTTGATGTTGAAAACAATAGATTTCATATTGGTGATTATGAAATAGTTATACCTGTTGGATCATATGAATTCTCGGATATAGCTGATTTGATTATAGATAAATATAACACCCTTAATCCAAGAGGAAATCTTATTATTGAAGCTAATTATAATACTTTACAAACATCTATAAAATGTACAACAGATACAATTTATTTTAACAAGGTGCGATCAATCGGTTCCCTATTGGGCCTTAGTAATAAAAATCTTTTGTTTTTATTTATTTTATTTGTTTATTAATATTATAAGTAAGTAAGTATTTTTATAAATTTCATAATATTATGAAATTACTCTTCATATACTTTAATGATAGAAATAGTGACTTTGAAACAAGTCCATTCGAACGAAGTCAAAATTATATAAATAGAAGAGCAATCAATATTAATGGTTATTCACAAACATTACATATACGTATACGTAACATATTCAACAATGATTATCAAAGAGATTTATACTTTTTTAAAAAAAATTTTTAACGTTATTTCTGATAAACATAAAAATAAAATTATGAACATTAAATCATATCTGGAGGATAGAAAAAAATTTCAAACAATAACTAATCGATATGGGGAACATTACAATAATAGTGCTTGGTCAGATGAAAATAATACGGCGGCATGAAATAACCCCCCAAAATAAACCCCCCAAAGCGTGGGGCCTTATTTCATATGCAAGAAAGCCCCAATTTTGAAAATGAAATTAGCCCCCAACGAAAAGAAATAATGCCGCAAACATAAATGAAATAATTCCCTAATTTTTGGGGGCTTATTTCATATGAAATAAAACCCCAATTTCTGAAATGAAATAAGAGCCCAATATATGTAATACAATTAATTATACAGTTTTGTTTTAAAGAATCACGCGATATATATAATGGTATGATATAACAAACATAAGCTTCGCCAACTAAGGGTTTTCTGCATGGCCGGCCTTCGGCCGGGCGCAATGACTTTTTCCTCTATGGTATAACAAACACCGGCTTCGCTAACTAAAGCTTCTCTACATAGCGCCAGGATTTTCACCTCTATAGTATAAAAATACCGACTCGACCCGGCTACGCAGAGAAGCTTTAGTAAGCGAAGCCGATGTTTGGAATACCATATAGAAGAAAACCATTGCGCCCGGCCAAAGGCCGGTTATGCAGGGCAGCTTTATTTATCGAAACCGGTGTTCTGTATACCAAAGTGGATAAATCCTTGCGCCCAAAAACTTTTTCATTATAAATTTGAAAATGAAATAATCCCCCAAAAACTATATTGGGGCATTATTTCATAATGATTTTTTGGGGGATAATTTCATATGAAATAATACCCCAATTAAAAAATTGAAATAACACCCCAAACAAAATGAAATAACCCCCCAAAAATCGTTTTTGTTTTTCTCTGTACAAACCTTTGGGGGGTTATTTCATTATTTTTTTGGGGGGTTATATTTTGGGGGGAATATTATAATAATAATAATAATATATATAATTTAACTAAATGTAAAAATTGTATTTTTAATAAAATGTAAACAAATACATATACATACATACATATATCAAACTATTTGTTTTATTTTCTAATTCATAAACATAGTTTCTTTTTTTATGAAATCATATTACAAACATAAAATAAATTTATTACGAACAAATGTAGAATTCATTTGAAAAAATAAAAAGGTTTCATATTACATAAAAACGATAATTATGAAAAGGAGCAATTAGCTGATTCTATAAAATATTTATTTAGTTATTTTTTTGTTTTGTTTTTTTAAGAATTCTTAACACCTACACATCTGCTCAACTAATACTCAAATTTCTTTGTATTTCCAAGAATTTTTGGATGAGGACTGTTAAAAAAAAAAAGCTTTATGAAATTTAAATTTGTCACGCATGTACAACTCATTTGAAAAATAAAAAAGTTTCATATTACATAAAAAAGACCATCCGACATGGTTGTATCTACACACACCCTACTCTTTACGAACATCTAACATAGACCCCGCATAGGGTTGCCAGACGGTCACATTTACACACACACACACCCTACTCTTTACGAACACCTAACAAAGAGCCCGCATAGGGTTGCCAGACGGTCACATTTACGCACACACACGGCTCAGTGTAGCGTACCAATCGATGAAGTTATTAAGTTAACCAACCGACTGTAGGGTGAAAATAAAATCTTGATCGCGAATGCTCACTACGATATCACCTCCAAGATAAGAAGGGGATACATAGGGATAGATAGGGGATAGTTTTTACATGAAATTGTTTGCTGGGTTATGGGATGATCCCAAATTTGTATGGAAAAAGTGCTGTAGAACTGTCCAAAACATACTACTATTCTTAACTAAAGTTACTTTCGTAACAATATATTAAATTTTTTAATTTGGTAATAGTTTTAGCAAAATACGTTCTATATATCGATATTTATTATTTAAAAAATATCGATTCGATATATGCATATCGATATATTTTTTTAATTTTACCATCCCTACTGCCAACAACGAAAACTCGTTTCATAAATAGATTGTATTACACTAAGGGCTTAAAAATCAGAGCAAGTTAAGCTCTATTTTTAGTTTAAAATGTTTTCAAACCAACAAATCTATAAATCACTAAAAATATAAACCATCTTTAAACGCATAAAATTGGGCGTTTAAACTGCCAATACAGACCATATAAATTTGATGAGATTTATCGTAGTGCTGCCACATGTTATTTTTTAACAACATATAATACATGGTGTATTAATTACAAGTGATGCGAACACAACTAATCAGTTTAAACCAGAGATCAGCAATGAATCGTTTTTTCGCTACTCATACTGACTCATGCAATTGTAAGTATAAGTGCGTAGAAATCATTTAAACTAAACTACTCTGATTCACTCATACTCACAAGAGAAATATTTATGTCGACATTATACGCATACTCATAAATGACCTCAGCTTGATTTATAATTTCAAGAAAATACTAACAATACTCACAATGATTCAAATCATTATCTCATCCATTTACCGTTTTAACACAACAGAGAAAACACACAACTTAATAATCAGCGCTGCCAGATAAATTTGCCGAAAAATCGTCTACTTCATTCATGTTACTTTAGTAAACTGTAATTGCCAAATCGTCACTTTGCTTTTTCGGGGACAATTCTGGCAGCCTCGCATTTTGCTTCGCCTATACACATTGACTTGAGTAGATTCTAAATCAAACACTACAAATGTTGGTAAGTATGAGTACGATGAATAAAATGAAACTTTTGAGTGAATATGAGTTTGAACCACATTGGAATAAGTATGAGTGCGCATAAGTACAAGAATTTATGAGTCATGATTTAGCTCTACTCACTTTTTCACTACTCATTGCTGATCTCTGGTTTAAACATCACTTATTGACTAAAAATCCAACTTATTTTATATATTAGGGGGGTTTCATGTCAAGTGACCCAATTTTGAAATCGATGTCTTCCGATTTGGATGAAATTTGCACCAAGGTTAGTCCTATTGGATAGTCAAACGGTGTGGGTCATGCAGGAAAGAGCTGGGAAAGTTGAACGAATTACCGGATTTGAATAGTAATGAGCCTTGCGTTGAAGTAATCCCAGATGAAGACAAAAGTAGTTCTGAGAATGATGACAGAACTGTTGATGATGATGGTTATTCTAACTTTTCAGTAGAAGGTATACGTTCAAAGAATTAGTGTCAAAACAAATATCATAAGGATGCAGTAGAAGTTCTGGAACAAATAAAAGAGAAATACAAGACGTCACAGAGCAGAGCTGAAAGAATTCAACTTCTTACGCTTGCTCCATCCACATGGAGTTGTGCAAAAATAATGGCTGAGTTTGGAACGTCTCAACGAAAAGCATTCTCACACTCCCAAACAAAAAGAAGGGGAAAACTTTAGAGTGCGAAACTGAAGCTCTAGTAACTCAGTTTTATCAGCGAGATGATATGAGTCGCTTGATGCCAGGGATGAAAGACTGGATGTCCGTACGAATCGATGGCAAGAAAGTTCAAATGCAAAAGAGAATGGTTCTCTGCAACCTGAATGAGTTATTCGCAACATTTCAAACAGAACACGATGATGTCAAAATTGGCTTCACGAAATTTACCCAACTGAGGCCAAAACTCTGCGTTTTGGCAGGAAGCAGCGGAACTCACACAGTATGCGTTTGCATTTACCATGAAAATGTTAAACTGATGTTAAAGGAAATTAACTTAAGGTATTTAACAGATGATTCACCAGAAGAGTTGCACGATTACCGCGATTGCCTTAAATTGACTATGTGTCCTAATGAAACAACTTCTTGCCACTTAGGAGAATGTTCAAATTGCCCGGAAACAACATTCATCAAAGAGAATTGTATTAACTCTTTTGAGCGAGAATATATTGAGGAGATAAAATTTGAATCTTGGCTTCATACTGAAAGATGCACATTGAAAACAATCATTTCAAATGTAGATGATTTTGTGGACGAAATGTGTAGAGGATTGCTAAATTTGAGAACCCATGACTTTTTAGTCAAAGAGCAGTGGTTATGCTTCAAGAATTTGAAGATACATTTGAAGTCTGGTGAATTTGTTATTTCGTTTGATTTCGCAGAGAACTATAAATATGTTTTCAGGATGCCATACAGTCATTCCACTTCAATAACGACCAAGCAACTATATTTACAGTAGTTATTTACTACATGAAAGATGAAAAACTGGAACATAAAAGTATGGCAATCATATCCGACACTTTAAAACATGATACCGTTTCAGTTTATGAATACCAGAAGATAATACTAAATTATCTTAAATGTAATTTTACAGTAGAGAAGGTATACTACATTTCGGACGGAGCTCGTCAACATTTTAAAAACAAAAGTAGCTTCGCAAATCTTTTAGCTCATGAAAAAGATTTTGGAATGCCAGCTGAGTGGCATTTTCATCCTACTGCTCATGGCAAAGGAGCATGTGATGGTGTTGGAGCAAACCTCAAAAGAAATGCAGCGAAGTATAGTCTCCAGTGCTCTCACCAAGATCGCATCTTAGATGCGACTGCTTTATTCCATTCATTGGGCAAAGAATTATTGTAAAGAAACTGAAATAGTTTTTAGTAGCAAAGAGGATCATGCGGAAGCATTGAAAAGACTGAAAAGCAGTTTCGATGCCGCTGGAACAATCGATGGCACCGCTCAATACCATGCTTTTATACCGCTTGACGATGGAAGACTCAAGTTGAAAAAGTTTTCTGCCTCTACTCAATGCGATTTCTTTCCAAAACCAGCAGCGAAATCAGAGATCAGCAATGAGTAGTGAAAAAGTGAGTAGAGCTAAATCATGACTCATAAATTCTTGTACTTATGCGCACTCATACTTATTCCAATGTGATTCAAACTCATATTCACTCAAAAGTTTCATTTTATTCATCGTACTCATACTTACCAACATTTGTAGTGTTTGATTTAGAATCTACTCAAGTCAATGTGTATAGGCGAAGCAAAATGCGAGGCTGCCAGATTTGTCCCCGAAAAAGCAAAGTGACGATTTGGCAATTACAGTTTACTAAAGTAACATGAATGAAGTAGACGATTTTTCGGCAAATTTATCTGGCAGCGCTGATTATTAAGTTGTGTGTTTTCTCTGTTGTGTTAAAACGGTAAATGGATGAGATAATGATTTGAATCATTGTGAGTATTGTTAGTATTTTCTTGAAATTATAAATCAAGCTGAGGTCATTTATGAGTATGCGTATAATGTCGACATAAATATTTCTCTTGTGAGTATGAGTGAATCAGAGTAGTTTAGTTTAAATGATTTCTACGCACTTATACTTACAATTGCATGAGTCAGTATGAGTAGCGAAAAAACGATTCATTGCTGATCTCTGAGCGAAATTAACAGCTAAACGAAGTAACTCCAACAAAGGATTGGCAAAAAAAGCTGAAAATAAGGGCGATACATAGGGAGGGTGAAATAATGGGTATTTGAAAATTTGCAAACTTAAACACTTCATCAGCTACAACAAATGTAAAAAAAATTAGGATATAAAAGGATCTAATGTGATGAGGATAAAATTTTATTAAATTGTTTATCTTTTTATTATTATTATTAGAAATTATTATTATTATAATTATATATTAATTTAATTATTATTACAAATTAATAAAAAGAATTTAATTTGTCAACATTTCTACAGAAAAAAAGTGATTTTATTCCTGGGATTAACATATTGTGGGCATTACAGTATCGAAGGTATAAAATAATAATTGGGTTTGTAACATACCGTCGGAAAGGTTTATTTGTCTAGTTTCTTTGCATACGTTTTATTTTTAAGGCTTTAGAAACACTTAAACACAAATAGGAAAAAATTCAAAATAGTGCATGCTAAAAATTGAAAAACCCTCGTCTAGAGTTAGAAATTATTTTTTTTTTATACATAAGCCACTCGCATCCCAAAAAGCGACCAAAAATACCTTAAAGGAAAAGACATAAGCTTTCTTTTGAGCAAAAAAAAAAAAAAAAAACATTCCGAATAAAAAAAAAATATAAAAAAAAAATTTTACATTAAAAAAAAAAATTTTAAATTTAAAAAAAAAAAGTTTTAAAAAATTTTTTAAAACAACAAAAAAATTTTTTTTCAAAATATTGATCAAATTGCTATCGAAGTTACTTGGGACAAATTTTGCTAACACCAATACGTAATAATTTACATGGATGGGAAAGAACACTGCATAGGAAAAAATTCAAAATAGTGCATGCTAAAAATTGAAAAACCCTCGTCTAGAGTTAGAAATTATTTTTTTTTTATACATAAGCCACTCGCATCCCAAAAAGCGACCAAAAATACCTTAAAGGAAAAGACATAAGCTTTCTTTGGAGCAAAAAAAAAAAAAAAAAAAACATTCCGAATAAAAAAAAAATATAAAAAAAAAATTTTACATTAAAAAAAAAAAATTTTAAATTAAAAAAAAAAAGTTTTAAAAAATTTTTTAAAACAACAAAAAAATTTTTTTTCAAAATATTGATCAAATTGCTATCGAAGTTACTTGGGACAAATTTTGCTAACACCAATACGTAATAATTTACATGGATGGGAAAGAACACTGCATATGCTAAAAATTGAAAAACCCTTGTCTAGAGTTAGAAATTATTTTTTTTTATACATAAGCCGCATGCATCCCAAAAAGGGACCAAAACTACCTTAAAGGAAAAGACATCAGCTTTCTTTTGAATAAAAAAAAAAAAAAAAACATTCCCGCTAAAAAAAAATAAAAAAAAGTTTTAAACTTAAAAAAAAAAAATAAAAAAACATTTAAAAAAAAACAAAAAAAAAATTTTTCAAAAGATGGATCAGCTAGCTATCGAAGCTACTTGGGACAAATTTTGCTAACACCAATAGGTAATAAGTAACATGGATAAGAAAGAACACCTGTATGGCCAAAATGTCAAATTTTGACCCCCACTAACTCAGAAACTTTTAGACCGATCTTGTTGAAAATTTGTGTCTAAACTACTATCCAATAGGACTAACCTTGGTGCAAATTTCATCCAAATCGGAAGACATCGATTTCAAAATTGGGTCACTTGACATGAAATCCCCCATTAGTATAATAACTTGACAACAGGTATTTAAGGAACAGTGCTGCCACAGCCAATACAATTTTTACAACCAAAATTTTTGAAAAAGTTACCAATTGTTACAAAATATAACCAAATTTAAAATGCCTTTTATTAATTGAGAAAATCATTAAAAAAAATTTTTAAGTTGCATTGTAATACAAAGGTTATTTGCACTTTATAGTTAAATAATACTTATAAATCAAGAAATGCAATTCTCTTACATATTAAAAAAATAAGGAGAAACTTAATAAAAAGTTTTTATTTACTTGAGACTTTTTCGTAAGAAAAATATTTTTATTTTACAAGGTTAAACCCGTAAAATTTCCATACAAAATTCGGTATATTGAAAGTTAATAAATTAAATATTTTTTAATATGACAGTTATATACATATAACAAAAATGGAAAATTGTTTTCCGCTTTTTAGCTGTTATTGGCAGGATTGTCAAATGTTGCGATTTCTTAATATATTTTGTCGAAATTTACGTTTGGCGATATGCGAAATGCATTTTATGTAAATATTTTTTAATTTCCATATATCTTAAATATTAAGGGTATTCATTTCGGTTTTTTTATTTGTTGGAAAAATGGAAAAGTGGAAAAATTTAATTTTTGTTACAACAACCACAAGAAAAAAAATTCCACCAAAAGTTACATTTTTGTCAAACTATAACCAAGTTTAAAAAAATCAGGATAAAAAGATGTAATTTTCCGCTTTATGGCCATTTTCACCAAGTTCGGTTAAAACTAACTTTCAATTAAAGTTCCGGTTACCAATATGTTTTGACAGCTATAACCGATAGTTAATTATAACCGAACTTGGTGAAAATGGCCGTTAAACGTCAAACGAAATGATGTTGCTATTCATAAAAAATTGTTAATTATTAATACAAAGTACGAAAAATTGCATCTCTTTTTATAAAACTTAAATTGTACAACTCTGATTTTAAAAATTATTTTTATAGTTACAACATTTCAAAGATAACTTCTTTCCCATTTAATCTTTTAAAAAGAAAAATTCATATTAACAATGTGTTCAATGGAAAAAGTTATTAAAAAAGAATTTAAAAAAAAAAATTAATGGGGTCAAAAATGGACAGAAGCTGAAGTAAATAAAATACTCGATTTTTTGGCAGACAATCGCCATCTTGAGGTAACTTTTTGTAGTTGAATATTATTATGAAAATTACACCATTCTCTTCGTTTTAAATTTAATAATCAATTAATTCACTTGTAACACTTTTATTCGGCATCTTGAAAAATAGCAATTACTTCCACGAATTATTTGACAGATTTTTTTTGACAGTTTGTACTTTTTACAAAAAAAAAAAAAAAAAAACCGTTCACGTCAATAAGAGTGTAATTCCTCTTTTTTCCATTTTTCCAACAAAAAAAAAAAAAAATTTTTTTCTCCTGTTTGTAAATTTTTTTTCAAATTTATAATTCTTACAATAAATAAATAACTGTTTCAAAATTGTTCCATATAAACAAATTCGCCTTTCGTAACGTTCATTATTCAATGGGTAAAAAGTTTATGACTGACAGTCAAAAGTTTTTTTTTTTAAATAATTATCTTAAAAAACATTAAATAAAACGTAAAATTTTAGTTTTCTTAAACTTACAGCCATTTCTTATAAAAAATTCTGTTGGCGCCCGACTTGGGACCAACTCACGTGAGGTAGAATTGGGGGTTGGTAGTGTTAAATGTTAATAGAAAGGGGGGAGACTTACCCAATACGCAGACACACCTGCTTTGGCAGTAATTCGTCGGAGTAATCCTTAGCGGTGGTTGATGGTGTTTTTCTCAGAATGTTGGCGCCTGACCAGAGATATCGGCGCGCCTGGTGTGGTTGGGTAGGATCCTGTAGTTTAGGTGGTGGTTGTTTTGTTATGCGCGCAACAGGAATTTGGTTACGGTTTGGATCATCCAATATAGAAACTATTTTATAATTTCTCACGTACACGCCCGCACTGTTAATATAAAAGATGTCTAACTTCTTGTTTATTCTTTGGATTAGTAAAAAACACTCTTTGGATTTTCTTTATTAACAACGATAAAACTTTTATTTTTCTCCACAAATCTATGATTTGTGAATTTATTTGTACTATTTTGACTCTTGGGTTTTTTTGTATTTTTTTCTTTAGGTATGACAATGTTATGTTTAATAATTCATTTAGTTTAAATTTTTGTGGAAATTTTTATATAATTTAAAAAAAAGAGTAATTTAACTGATAGTTGCACTTTAATCACTTATTATACACATTCGGTTTATAGATTATTTGGTTGCGTGCTCGTTCACAGTAAAAGAAGAACTGCACAGAAAAAATTATTGCCGAATTATTTTCAAACAAACCAGTGTTGCCACTTTGTGGGTAATTACCCGAATTTGGTATAATTTTTACGGTCGTGGGTAGAGCGTGGGTAATTTCTCTTAGGTGTAATTCAGGTCTAAATTGAAATTTTTACTTCAGATGCCCTAATAAAATCAAGATTCGATTTCAGTGATGACATTTATTTCTTTTTAAATATTGTTGCTAAGAAATGCACAGCCTTCTTAATCAAAGTCTCGGTTTCTTTTTAAGAAAAGTCTTCAATCATTAAAAATACATATATTTTCAAATGTTTGGTACTGAATGTCGCAAGATGGACCCTTAGATTTGGATAAATATGCCTATCATAGTGATTTAGAACCTGAAGTTTATTGAAAAAAGTTATTCAAACTAAAAACTTGCCTGGGGGAAGACATGTTTCCAATATTGCAACATCTAATAAATTTTATTTCTATCTTGCTACTTTTTAATGTTTTAGTTTAAAGAATATTTAACGCCTTTTACAGTTCTAAAACTGAATTACGAAAAGAACAGTTGTATAAAACTCTGCAGGCATTTTGTTTACTAAATAAGGCATAAAGGGTATTTTTTAACACCATGAAACTAAAAATGGTAGACAACACAAAAACAAAATTAATTTTAATCGCAGATTGATACACGGCATTACCATTTGAAACTGATTTAAAATAAATAGACACCGCGCCTGTCCTTGACGAAACGCATTGCAGACGTCCAGTTTTGTTTCTATTTTTCGAATAAAATGAACAATAATTAGTATTGTGGTTATTTTGTTGAACTATTTATGGGTTTGAATCCAAATTTTTAATATTTTTAATTAGGCTTAAGTTCATCAAATTTAATTTTCATTAAATTATTCTTATGAAGAAAGGAATTTTACAACATGAAATTAATTAAAATTTACTGATAATTTTTCATTCCTGACTGAAGCTGGGCTCGAACCCAGGCGTTTTTTACGGACAGGTTACCCTTACATGTTTCGATTGCAACCACTCAATCTCTTCAGAGGGCTTGCCGTTTAACACTCGCAGCCATCGACGACTGCTGACGTCAATAGTCAAACATCAATCCTTAAACCAAATTGTATTTAACCCTTTGGTAGATCGAAATCTGCTTTGAATGATTATCTATTTTAATTTATTTTACATGTTTCTCCTTACTTCTGTTTTTTCGTACTTTTGTCAAGAATTTTTCTTGAAGTCCAAAGTACATATTTTGTTTTGTTTTTCCTTTTTTTGTCTTTCCTTTTCTTGTTGACCTTTTCCAGCACAACTTGAACAATGTTGACCTCCAAGACAACGATTGTTGCTGGTTTATCAGCTTTAACCACTGACTTCACAGTCCTACGGAAAACAATCAATAATTGTCACATCGCACGGCCTTGAATTCTAATTGACAGTTTATTTTCTCTAAATCAACCCATCGCCTAAATTTGTGAAAAAAGTTGCGTCATTTAAATCATGAAGTCACCTTTAAGTTGCGAAAATCTATGGATGATTTTCAAAGTATATTTTGATAATTTGGTGGCGTTGTTCAAGCATGAATCTATTCATGATGATGTGCCTGTTCAAAAAGTGAAAATAGTATGACAGTTCGTTTGACAGCTAATCTTTCGTAAGCTCTATGGGGATAAAAGAATCCATTATAAAGCAATGACAAGGAACATTTTAAACCTTTTCAAGATATATCAACCAAATGTGGAAGTTAAACTCATTATTATAGCAGTTTGAATATATGTTTTATTAATTTTTTTTAAGTCTTTAATGTTATTTTTGTTAATTTAAATTAAATTAACAGCTTGACTAATATTGATCTTCTTTTAATGAGTTTGTTGTGTTTTTGCTTCTTTGTAAATGTCTTTTTATTTAATAAAACTTCAATTTTATATCAGGTGTAATTTCATTTAAATCGGGTAATTTTGCTTCATCTCAAGTGTAATTTTGAAATTTGCTGGTGGTAACACTGAAACAAACGCTTGTTTGAAAATTTTTTTGATTTCTACAAATATTTTTACTGATTCAATTAAAATTTTTGTTTGATTTTTATTTAACCAACAAAAATGTTGACAACCATTCAAAAATATAATACACGCGTTATTGGTTTGAAGTTTTCATAATTTTGTATGAAATATTTAACGCTCTTTAATGTTGTCGTTTTTTGCATTTTTTTTATTGATTGTAAGCAACACTTCTTTATGATAAATATAAGAACTACAACAAAAAACACATGCAGTCTATTTTTGAACGCCTTAAAAAAGTACAGCAATAAGAAAAATGATAAAATAGCGTGACGAGGTTTGTAATAAAAAAAAACAACAAAAACAATAACAGGTAAAAAAAAAAGTTTCATTTTTTTTAAACAACAGAAAAAACACATTATAAGAAACAAAATAAATTTTTGGTTGGTTTCAAAGTTGGTAAAAAAAAAACCAAATCCCGTATTCAATTTTTTCAAACAGTTTGCTTAAATACATCAAATCCAAAAATTGAATGATGGCGGAAAACATATCGAGTCGGTCTGCCGAATCATTAGCAAAGGAAAGGATAAAGCAAAAGTGAGTGATGAAGAAAAACACTGTGAGTATACATATGACTTCGTTCAAAAATTATTCCAACAAAAAAATGTGTCTCAAAGCCGGACGGCCGCTCTGCTCTGCTTCATCTTCGCCAACAGTGCTTGCTTGTGTGCGCGTCATTGCTTGTGCCAAAACTTTTTTGTTTGATTCAGCAAAATTATTTGTTTGAAATTTATATGAATTTCAGTAAACTTTTTGTTTGATTCTGTAAAATTATTTGTTTGAAAAAATCGGCGTTATTTTTCAATAAACAAAATGCAAATAAATTGTTTGAATATGCGAATTTGTTTGTAGGACCGATTTTAGACAAAAAATTGTTTGATTCTACAAATTTTTTGTTTGAATTGGAAAAATAATTTTTTCTGTGTGAGCAAAAAAAAGAAAAAAGCAAACAACGAAATGTACCAAAAGGTGGCTGCATAAACAACAGCTGTTGAGATGTGGCCACCATGATAATCTTGCTGTTCAACACTACGAGTTGCCAGCTCGTCTTCGCACCTAAACATCCCGCCCCCCTTGCTTTATTACAACAAAGCAACGATGGCGGGCGTGTCTGGGCGGCTTATAGACTTTAGAGAATATAAATGGAAAAAGTGCAGTGTAAATTACAATATAATTAGATATAATAATAAAATAAAGGTAAGTAGAAATTCATGAGCAATAGTAATAAAAAATTTTGGCGTATTGGGTCATTCAGACTTTCTCCATTAAGGCAGTCAAACTTGCCGATAATGGCGGTGTCTTGGCCGAGTGGTGTTAAACCCGGGGATGACGACTGCAAACCGCTGCGTATCAGGCGAGGATAAACGTCAGCTCCTAGGATGATGTTAACGTTATTGCCCTCAAAAAACTCGGGGTCAGCCAGACGTAGGTTTCGGTAAGTGTCAGAGACACTCCGGTCTAGTGTCTTTGCTGGGATCTTCTCAGGCAAATGCGACGATACCCGGGCCTTGATCGGAATGGAACCGGCGTGGTCAAACCGCGCCCTTATAGAGATTTGGCACCACTTCTCCGACTCGTACCTCTCAAAGGGCAGGTGATACCTGCCCACCAAAAACGTGGCGATGGAGCTCGTTGGAGCGGCGGGGTTGATCAGACCGCTGACTAGTCTCCAGCCTTCCGTGAGACGGATTTTAAAAAGAACGGTGGGGGTTACGGTGCGAGCATCAGCTAGACTGGCATTATTGGGGGTTCTGGTAATAGCCGGGGGGTGAAGCAGAGTCTGGTGGTTACCATTACAGCTTTTGCACCACCTTTCCATACTGCGGCATGTTGGTGTAAGGTGCGAATGCCCAAGGCAGTTTCTGCAGTACTTTTGACGAACGACCACATCTTTTCGGTCTGATACGGTCATGTTTAGGAATTTTACGCATTTGCGGAGAGGGTGATCCTTGCGGCAGATTTTGCAATCGGGGGTTTTCGCCTTTAAGCGGTTGACATCCTTGCGCTCTTCAAGGGGTGAAGCGCTATCGCGGTGACGTGGACGCATAGTTTCTGGAATAAGAAAGATATAGGGGAAAAATATTAATTGTCAGCTGGACGGAGAAAGCGGTAGTAAAACGAGTTTGACAATAGGTCGGGTCACAATTCCGTTGGCAGTGCGTATTTCAGCAACTCTTACTCTATCATCAGAGCCATGAAAAATCTTTTCAATGCGTCCTAGACGCCATTGATTAGGGGATAAATTTTCGTTTTTCACCGCGACGAGATCGCCGTTAGAAAAATCTCGCTGCGGGTATTTCCACTTATTTCTTTTGTGGAGCTCGACTAAGTATTCCTCCTTCCAGCGACGAGCAAGCTGATGGTGCAGTATTTTCAGTTTTGTCACCTATTTACATAACTGATGGAATGGCTCGCTAAATCAGGTTCAGGGGGAGATAACAGGGGGGTTCCGACTAAAAAAATTACCCGGGGTTAAGGCGCAGAGGTTGTGTGGGTCTTCGTTCATCGGACTTAGAGACCTGGAGTTCAAACACGCCTCGATGCGTGCAAGCATGGTGCTGAACTCTTCATATGTGAAGCTTTGGGTATGCCACAGTTTCTTGAGATGAGACTTGCAACTTTTCACTCCAGCCTCTCAGAGTCCGCCCATGTGGGGAGCACCAGGGGAAATGAAATTCCATTTTACCGGGTTAAAACTATCTTGCAATAATAGGCCCTTTTTACAAGAGCAAGAAAATGCTGTGTATCCTTCTGAAGTGTATTAGCTGCGGCCACAAAGGCGGTGCCGTTATCCGAATACATAGTATGGGGTGTACCTCGTCTTGAGAAAAACCGGGCGAAAGCGGCTAGGAAAGCTTGTGTTGAAATATCTCCGGTGGCCTCCAGATGGATTGCTTTGGTGGCAAAACATACGAAAACCAGCACGTAACCTTTCGTGACCTTGCACCCGCAACCCACATAAGACTTTATGGCGAAGGGTCCGGCAAAGTCAACTCCTGTGCCCATGTTCTGTAACTCTCGCGTCGAAAAAGTTTTCGATTGAAAAGTGTGAAATGAAACAAAAATGCCATAAATTGAAACAAACAGCTGTTTTTCTCACTTAACTGTGTCTGTAACTTTTTTAGCGAGTACAAGCTGTCACGTAAGGAAATTACTCGCTAATTAACAGAAAAAGTGTGTCTGTAACATTTTGGTGAGAAAAGTTCCCGCTTTGAACTGTCAAATAAACTCACGAATAAAAATGGGGCGAGAAAAAATTTTAACACTAAAAAACAATTAAAAATGCAAAATGCAAAGAATAATAATAATAATATTTTATTCTTGGCACATTTTTCATTGTTTTATTATTTTGCTTTTAACATTTTTATAAAATATACGAATGCCTTCAAAGCTCGTTTGCAAACAACAAACATTAAAGTCGCTCTTTATACAATTTGGCGTAGCCGACGGTTGTGTTTTCGCCGCCGTCGTTGAAAAACTTTCAATTTAAGTAAATTTTGGTCGCCGTCAACGATATGTGTTACTGGCGTTCTGAACGTCTTCAATGTCACATCGGCTTCGAGTGCAATATTATGACATTTATAACGTAACGACGTAATCTCTTTTGATAGTTTTCGACATGAGTTACAGACACACATTTTTCTCACTTTTCGAGAAACGATGGAATATTTTGTTTCACTCTTTTCGATGCAAGAAGTTCTCACTAAAGTTACAGAACATGGGCACTGTATGATAAAATGGGCGCGTCAAGCTTGTGCGCTCGGGGGGTAATGCAGCCATGATTTGTTGACTAAGCTGATGTTTTTCTCTTACGCATTTGATACATTTTGATAATATGAATTTTATCAGCGTCTTAAGTTTAGGGACATACAAGTCGGGTAAGCCGGTGTTAAAGTGCATTTTGGCCATGCAGTGAAAACTTATGTAGATATGTTAAAAATAATCGCGTAAGACGTGCATGTTAGGGGAGTATAATGGGGTAACGTTCATCGTAGCTTAATGTAGGGGAGGATGCTAACCGCCCATTGACTCTCATTAATCCTCTAGAGTCTATAAAGGGGTTTAGGGTTAAAAGAGTGCTTTTTCGTGGCAAAGGTTGATTTTCGGCTAAGAGTGCGTACTCTTCAGCAAAGTGAAGCATTTGACAGGCGATTATCAGACGATTTTTTACGAAAATAATTTCTTTGGCTGAGAGCTCTGACGTTACAGGATCAGATTTTAATTTTGATCTTATGCGATTGTAAAAACGAAAGATGTAGCAGATAACTCTCAGTGCTCGCGGAATATTAGAGAATCTGTCGAGAATATCGTGGTTGTCGACTAGTGCGGTAAACGTCCTAACTGTTCTTTCTTCTTCTGTGGTATCAAATTCGCAAGTAGTCGATGGCCAGTCGGCATGTGGAAGTCTTAGCCACGCAGGACCGTGCCACCACAAGGTATTTGTAGACAGTTCCGTAAGTGTAGTACCTCGCGATGCTATGTCTGCTGGATTGTTTTTCGAATCGACGTGCGCCCATGCATCTTTCCCAACCTTTTCAATAATAGACGTGACTCTATTTTGAACGAATGTTTTCCATTTATGAGCAGGTTTTTTCAGCCATGGGGTCAAAGTCGATAAAACGGGGGATTTTTATTTGTTCTATTTTTACATAGTCATCGAGAAAATCATGCCACTGCTGTAGGGTACTAGGATTTAGATCTTCATCCCAGTCAGTTCCATCCTTCCACGTCTTCTGCATGATGATTTTGGCTACGATTATTTTTGGTGATAAGAACGCATCGTTTTGTGGTTAAGTTGCGGTCGGGATTAGACTTTAGTTTAAAGTAGAAATAGTCACTTCCAGCATTCCACCTGAGCCCTAATGTTTTCGTAGTACTAGAGTCGGAAAGCTTCAGAAATTCCCCATCTAATAAATGTGTGACCGGTAGACCTTTTTTTTTTTTAATTTATTTTTTTTATTGAATCTTTCTTATCGAAATTTACAATATGTATTAAAATCTTAATTCTACTTGTTGTTTATTAGTTGTTACCAGTGTAACCACTAACTGCTGTATTCAAATTTTAAGACTGTCTTCTAGTTAGGCTCAAAGTATCGGTTCTTTTTAGCCTCTGGTGACCTCCGAACTGAAGCAAACCCCGAGCGAGGTAGTTAGGGTGCACCATTAGTTTATCGATGTAACTTATTGAATATTTTTTAATTTCCTCCTGGATAGTGGGGACGTTGAGATCTCTGTGGATAATATCATTACGTATATACCATGGGGCGCAGACAATTTGTCGTAATATTCTAGACTGTCTTCTTTGAAGCTTTTGGATGTTAGATGCGCATGCAGTACCCAATAATTGGATGCCATATGTCCATATTGGTTTTATGATGGACTTGTATAGAAGAATTTTGTTGTCTAAAGACAAGTTTGAGTTTCCACCGAGAAGCCAATGTAGTTGAGCTGCTTTAAGCTTCATAGCCGTTATTTTCGCTTCGATATGACGAGACCAGGTCAAGCGTCTATCTATATGAATTCCCAAGTACTTTACATGGTTTTCTACCGGAACAGTGATGTTATTTATTTTTACTGCTGGGCACGTTTGTCTTCTGAGCGTGAAAGTTAAGTGAGCACATTTAGCCGGGTTAACCTTTATTCTCCATTTTTCTAGCCATGCCTCTAGTTCATTGATGTGGGACTGCAGATTTTGCGATGCGACTTTTGGGTCATGGTTAACGCTAATAAATGCTGTGTCGTCTGCAAATGTAGAGGTATGCGTGCTCAGGTTTGTTGGCATATCCGCTGTGTATATTAAATATAGAAGCGGGCCTAATATGCTGCCTTGGGGAACACCAGCAGTAATTTTCTTGAGGGGGGAGTATTTATCTTGCGACCTTACTATGAATGTTCTGCCTGTTAGATAGCTCTCCAGAAGCTTGTGAGTGTTTTGAGGAAGCATTCGTGTTGTTTTGATGAGTAGCCCATCATGCCAAACTTTGTCAAAAGCTTGGGAAATGTCTATAAACAGTGCTGAGAAGTATTGCTTTTTCTCAAACGCCGATCTAATAAGGGTGACAATTTTATGCACTTGTTCTATTGTACCATGTTTCGCTCTGAATCCGAACTGGTGATCCGGGATGATGTCGTGTTCATTTAGATGAGGAGTTATACTTAAAACGAATATTTTTTCGAAAAGCTTCGATAGGATTGGCAATAAGCTTATCGGTCTGTACGACGCAACCTGGCTAGCATATTTTCCTGGCTTGGGAATCATCGCAATTATAGACCTCTTCCATGAGGATGGGAAGTATCCGACTCTTAATATAGCGTTAAAAATGAGCAGCAAGATTCTGGAAGCAGACGATGGTAGGTTTCTTATCATTGACCCTGTGATGCGGTCAGGTCCGGGAGATTTTCTAATATTCACTTTTTCTATTGCAGATTTTACTTGAGTTATGTTAAATTTTAATGGATGGTTTAGCTTATCAGGAATGATTGGACGACAGGAACAAGTATGTGCATCATGTGGCGTGAAAACTTTCTCAAGGTGGCCCGCGAAAGCGTTTAATTTTTCATGTGTGTTTTTGGCCCAAGTGCGGTTTTCCAGTCTTAATGGAGATTCTTGGGTTATAGGGCATTTCATATGCCGTAAAGCCTTCCATAAGCTATAATTGGAGTTTTTTGTGGCGTCTAGGCTGTTTAGATAGCCTTCTATTGCAGACTCGTGGTTCTGTCTCAATTTGTTGCGAAGAGTGCTCGGGCATAATTGTAGTTGGGCCTTAGTGGTTGGGGAACGACTGTTTTGCCATTGTCTTCTTAACTTCCTTTTCTCTCTGATAAGGGTCTCTATATCCGTTGATGTATTGTAAGGAGCACGTTTAATTGTCCGCTTGATTGGGGTTGCATTTCTTGCTGCAGTATCCAAAACTTCTGTAAATCGGTCGACAGCTATTTGGATGTCAGATGAATTTTTTAGGGGAATGCACTGTGATAGGTGAGAGCTCACATACATTTTATACTTTAACCAATTTGTGTTTCTGTTTGGATAGGAAATAAAGTTTGCAGCTGCAGCGTCAGAGTTACCTTTTAAAATGAAGATTGAAGGTGAATGATCAGACGAAAGGTCATAGGAGGAACTAACTAGTACCTGATCGCGCTTGATGTTTTTAAGTACAGCAAAGTCAATAAGGTCTGGTAGCTTATTGAAGTCGGTTGGCCAATAGGTAGGCTCACCACTCGATACCACATCAAAATTATTTGCAGTTACGGTATTGTATAGCTGATTACCTCTAGGACTAATAAGTCTGAAGCCCCAATATGTATGTTTAGCGTTGTAGTCGCCAGCAGCAATGAATTTCTGGCCCAATGTGGAGAAGAAGTTGAGAAATTTATCGTTTACAATTTTGTGCCTCGGGGGACAATAAACGGATGTTAACGTTAGATTGAAATCAGTAAGATTTATAGATGTGGCCTGGATACAATCTTCTTCGAACTCTGGCAATGGTAAGTGTCTGATGTTTTTGTGCACAATTATGGCTGTGCCACCACAAGCTCGTCCGCTGGGATGTTTTGTGTCATACGTAAGGTATCCATTTACCCTAAAGCAGTTTTTATGAGTAAAGTGTGTTTCAGAGACAAGAAGTACGTCGATTTCATGCCTATGAAGAAAGTTTGCAACTTCGTGTTTATGTTGGGATAACCCGTTTGCATTCCAGAAACATATTTTTAACTGGTTCATTTTTTGTTGAGTAGAACTTGCAGGAGCATGTTCTGGTTTCGCATCATTTCCTGAAACATGTTCTGCATAGTGGCCATGAAGTTATTCATAGTTTGAATTAAATTTGCAATTGACGTAGGCATATTTCCAGAAGGCATTTGTAGACCTTCCCTAGGAACATTAGCGTTTGGAGGTTGCATTGCGTTAGAAGTACTCGGGGGATTTTTCGCATTAGGGTTTCCTTTTAAGACTTGGGCATATGATTGGTTCTGATTGTTTGTTTGTGAAGTACTAGCAATAGAGCCAGCGGCTTGGCTGGGCGCATGTGACGGACCATATTGGGAGTAAGTATATTTTTGAACTAAAGCAGGTTTTTTAAATGCAAGAAGACTCTACAACCCCTATAGGTTGCCGTGTGATTTTCGCCACATTCCTGGCAGTTTGTGCATTGGGAGGGACCCTTTCGTTTTAATGGCTCCTCAACAGTTATTCTTCTGTTGAGTAGGTAGCGCAAGTTGTATATGGGATGAACTGAATTTTTGGTTTTGAGAACCGATGAATCAAACGATATTTCAACGCGGTGCATTGGTTGAGGAACTTTATTCCTGTTCAAAATGTTATGAACAGATTTAACCTCATACCCCTCTAGCTCTATCGCAGATTTTATTTCCTCTGTAGGAACAGAACTATCTACGCCTTTTATGACAATAATCAATCCCTTAGCACTTTTTAATTGATATGTATAGTAACTTTTATTTTCTGCGTCCAGGTGTCTTGATATAATACGAAAGTTCGTTTCTGTATGTTGAATCAACATGTTGACTATGCTATTTGATGTTTGCTCCCGCAGATAGATAGGTGGCGGTTTAACTTCTTTAGTGGCTGTTCCATGTGCTGATTCTACTTCTTCATCGTCAGGTATGGATAGTACAGAAAATCTGTTACCATTTGTTGGCAAAGAGACTACGTTAGAGCCTTTGTATTGTTTGGCCATGCGTTCCTGTTGGGTGGACCTAGGGCTAGCCTTTCTCTTAGTTATTGTTATATATCTGTCCATGCCTGTTTGCACTTTAGTACTTTTTGGCATAGCTCCTGTATTTATTAATGCAAATCGTGATGTTCCAGGTTTTTCGTTATTATTCCTCTGGTCAGACGACTTCACACTTTGAACCACATTTACGGTCGGATCAACACACTTGCTCAGGTTGGGCACACTTGCACTTAAATTGCTGTATGGAAAACCAGTTGCGCTGGCAATTTTTGCACTTAAATAATTTTTATTTAATTCTGGGTATCGAATGTTTTCATTGCTCACGCTCGGGGAGCTTACCACAATATACGCATATCTGCTATTTGTGCTGGGCCTACTCTCCTTATTGGGAGTATTTGTGAGGCTCATTCACAAATCTCTTCGGGCACCTTAGTTACTGTTCTTTTTTTTTCAGCTATTACAAATTTTTTTTTTTTTTTTCACCTATTACAAATATTTGTTTTTTCACTTCGAATTTTTTTATTTTTCTTACTCACTGATACACGTCCGTACTCGTCAAGAGCTGGCTCGAAACGAGCAGGACTTCATTGTTCGCCGTCCATTTACGAAGTGTGAACCCAGCAGTTTCAAGGACTGTTCTAAGGTCATCACGAATTTTAATTGCCGCTGATAACGTATGGGCTCCCGAAAGTACATCATCGACGTACATGTGATTTCGTAAAATCTTCGTTACATTGGGGTAGGGGGTTTCATTTTCTTTGGCCAGTTGCAGCAGAGTTCTGATTGCCAAATAAGGGGCACAGTTTACACCGAAGGTGACTGTATTTAACTCGTAGTCTTGAAGTGCCTCGTTAGGCGAGCTTCGAAAGACAATTCGCTGAAAGGGGGTGTGCGATTTATTAACCGAAATTTGGCGGTACATTTTCCCTATGTCCGCGTTGAAAACGTATCGGAGGAACCGCCAACGCAATACTAAAATCATTAAGTCTGCCTGTAGGATGGGGCCTGCGTAAAGCAGATCATTAAGACTGATGCCATTCGACGATGGGCTAGAAGCGTTAAATACCACGCGCAATTTTGTGGTGGGGCTATCTGGATAAATACTGCATGGTGGGGCAGATAGTACGTGCCGCTTTCACCAGCTATGGGGGTAACTTTTGTCATTTGACTGAGGGTAGAGTATTCGGTTATTACTCGATCATATTCGGTTTTGATAAGGGATTCTTAATTAATTTTGTTTCATTTCGCAGAAATTGAGCTATGGCGCTATTTCGCGATTGACCCACTTTGAGTTTTTCAGGAAACTCTCGTTTAAAGGGGAGTGATACAGGATATCGACCGTCATTAGAGCGGTATGTAGTGGACTCGTACAGTTCCTCACAGTATAGGTCCTCCGGGGATGACTTTGCTCTTCTAGGGACATCTTCAAGCTCCCAAAAACGCTGAAGTTGGTGATTCAGGTCCACGGCATTAAAATAGGACAATACGGCGTCTCTACACCGTCTTCTAGCTACCTTACCAGTGATGATCCATCCGAAGACCGTTTTCTGTGCTACCAGGGATTGTTGGTTGTCCCATTGGAGACCATCTTGAATTATTTTTGGGTACACGTCTCCACCTAAAAGCATGTCAATCTCAGCGCATTGATGGCGATATGGATCTGCCAGTTGCAGTTTTTAAAGGTTGCCATTATTTAGCGCAGTCGGGGGGTAGTAGGAGAGTTGACCGGTGAGTTTCTTAACAACAAGTACGTCCGAATGTATAGCGAATGACCTGTCAATCGGTGAACCAATTTTAATGTGACATGTGTGCGTCGAAGTAGCGTTTATCGAATCATTTAACCCATGGATTTTTGCACGTGATGGCCGAGTATCAAGTCCTAGCTGAGTTTGTAGTCTCTTAGAAATGAAGGATGCCTCTGAGGCTGAATCTATGAGGTCTCGGACCGTACACTTAAGGTCGTCCCTGTAGACATCTATCAGAGCTGTACCAAGAACAACTGCGGATGAATTATCTTGTAATTGTGTAGAAAAAGACCTAAACTCACGATTTTGGGCTTCTGCTGAGGTAGAGGGGTTCGTATTTAACCTTTCAGGGGGGTTATTTGCATTTTGATTCTCAGCAGTACGTGGGTTAGAACTCGCTTGAGGTGAAGTAAGCGTTTTTTCCTGATGAGTGACTCGATGTAGTAGTGAGTGATGCTTAGCTTTACACACATGCACACATAACGACTTTTGCAGGTTTTATACCCGTGTGATGTACCTAAACAATTTGTGCATCTTTTTTGTTGTTTTACCGTGTTATATCGTGCGTCAACGGACATAGCAAGAAACTTAGCGCATAACCTTAAGGGGTGACTTTGGTTGCAAAGGAAGCACGTGCCGTCCTTGTTCGTTGACACATTAGTGTTGAAACTTTGCACTTTCTTACTCTGAGCGTAATTGGGTTTGTTATGGCTATTGGATTGATGCGCTTTATTTTGGCTATGAGGATTCAAAAATGTTGATCGTATATCCGCAACGGATTTCAAAGTCTGAAATCTAGAGGACAAAAAACGATCTAAAGCTTCCCAGGTGGGCATGTTGGATGAATTTGGCAGGGTTTGTTCCCATAGGTTTAGGGTAACTTCCGGGAGACAAGTTGAACAAATGTAAACGAAAATTATGTCCCAGCTATCAGTATCGACTTTTAGAAGGCGCAGATTACTAATGCAATCATTAATGGTCCGTTGCAAACGTCTAAGGTTGGGACCTGTTTCTTTGGTAATGGGGGTTAAACCAAAAAGGGATTTCATTTGCGCATTCACGAGAATTCGTTTATTCTCATACCGATTAAATAGGTTTTGCCACGCCATTTCGAAACCATCGTTAGTCATCGGACACGTTTTGAGGAGTTCTCGAGCTTCTCCTTCTGTCTTTTTCACTAGATGACACATTTTCTCAACCGGCGATAAGCGGTTGTTTTGGCGATACAAGGCCGTGCACATATCTAGAAACGTTGGCCAGGATTTGTAATCACCACGAAAAACTTCGGTATCGCATGGTGGTACCGATATATGAGCGGAGACATCGGTCTCCTTTGGCCTAGCCGCAGAGCTTTTCCCAGCTTTGGCCCTCAAAGACTCGCACAGTTCAGAAATTTTTGCTGTGATTGCCGCATGAACATCAAAAGTTGCGTAATACCGTTTGGTTAAAACCGCGATGTCTATTTCTGCTTTTATTTCCTCGTAGTTATCTATTGCGGCTTCATGAGCAGAATCGTAATTGTCCCAGAGACGATGAATTTCGTTCTTTCGTACCTCCAGGGAGTGCAGCGTATGAGAAGCTTCTGGCAGCTCATTAAAATATTTTTGAAAATCCACAACGCGGTCGGAAGATCGAATAACCTTTTTGACCAAAGACATTGTGGCAGAAATTTCGCGGAGGACGAATTATGGGGGTAACAGTATAAAGAGGGGGTTCGAATACAAATGTGGTGAAATTGTAGTAAAAGTTAAGAAACTTCTCAAGGGTACCTCGTAAGACAGCAATAACTAAATATGTAGGTGTGTCGAAACTCCAATAGTAGAAGAGGCAGTATAATTACAAAAGCGAGGCTGATTCTTCCGATGAGTGACACTTTGTAAAAGTCGCCACTATTTCAATTTATATTAAACAATTTTGAGGAAATTTTCAATGGTGCTTCGTATAAGCGAGCCAATGAATATGGGTTTCAATTTTCGAAAGTTGGCCAATGAATATATGGTTTAATAATATCAAGCAATTTTCAATGGTGCTTCGTATAAGCGAGCCACTGAATTAGGGTTTGAATTTTCGAAAAATTTTCAATGGCACCTCGTATAGGTGGCCAATGAATAAATGGTTTAATAATTTCGAAAAAATGTTCAATGGTGCTTCGTATAAGCGAGCCACTGAATATGAATTTTAATTTTTGAACAATTTTCAATGGTGCTTCGTATAAGCGAGCCACTGAATATGGGTTTTAATTTTAGAAATAAGTGTAAATGTATGGGTTAATAATTTCAAAAAAAAATTTTCAATGGTGTTTCGTATAAGCGAGCCACTGAATAAGGGTTTTAATAATTTTGCAAATTTTCCAATGCCGCTTCGTATAAGCGAAACACTGAATTGGTAATTTTATAAAATTTTCAATGGAGCCTTGTTTAAGCGGCCAATGAAAAGGGAGTTTTATTAATTTGCAAAATTTTCAATGCCACCTCGTATAGGTGGGCATTGAATAGGGGTTTTAATAATAATCTTATAAAGATTTTCAATGGTGCTTCGTATAAGCGAGCCACTGAATTGGGGTTTTAATAATTTTGCAAATTTTCCAATGCCGCTTCGTATAAGCGAAACACTGAATTGGGGTTTTAATAATTTTATAAAATTTTCAATGGAGCCTCGTATGAGCGGCCAATGAAAAAGGGGTTTTATTAATTCGCAAAATTTTCAATGAAACCTCGTATAGGTGGGCATTGAAAAGGGGTTTAAATAAAAGAAATAAGTTTTATCAAAAAATAATCATAATAATTGGGGTTAGTTAGACTTGCATGTGTGTACAAAAATTAAAGGGAGGTTAATTATAATAAATAATTGTCATTTATTTATCCGTAATATTATTTAAATTTTTAATGATTCGTGGTAAGCAATTTTTAGGTTGACCCTCGCATATGATAAATGTACAAGTAGCTTATGTACTTCAGCATCAGTTTGTTATGTGAACCAAATTTAAAATGTTTATAGGTATGTATGTACATACAAATCATTTAACTTCATTAACGGCTCGCTGTACTTTGTTGTATTGTTGTTGTTGCTTATACAGACATACATACATACAGGTTGATTTTTCGGTCTTCCTTATTCAAGTTCAATGCCAAATGACAAAAACAAAAAACTTGCAAAAATGTTTGTTCCTCTATTCAGTGCAATGTTAATCCAAAAAAAAACAAAAAACCTTGAACAAGTGTTTTTTTTATTTTTACTTATTGCATGTAATTCTTATTTGTTTAGCAACGAGATCATCTGTTGTTGATTTCAAGGGACATAAGTATGTATGTAGGTATGTATGTTTGTTGGTATGTCTGGATGTTTGAAGTTATTTCTTCTTGGTGCCGTTAGTTTTTGTCTTCTTCTTTTTATTTGCAAAAAAAGACAAACGGTTATTTGCACCAACTGTTCAACTTTTTAATTTAGTATGCAGCAAAAATGTACACACATGCGGGGGTTAGTAGGGGGGAAAATGTTAAATATGATTTTTTTCCAGATTTCTAGGAAGGGTGAAGGGCCGGGTTATAGCGGACCCGGATCCGGTTCGAAGGACCAGAATGTTGGCGCCCGACTTGGGACCAACTCACGTGAGGTAGAATAGGGGGTTGGTAGTGTTAAATGTGTTGAGAGTCACCCTCGTATATAATAAGTATGACATTATTTAGTTTTAAGTAATCAAAAAAATAGGCTGACTCAATTATGCGAGTCAGCACTTTAGACACTTGCTGACTTTAGTACAGTCAGCATTTTAATTATAAGAACTAGATATAAATAGCGGGTAAGAATAATTTTAAGTGGCAGTTGTAATTAGCAAGCAAATAAACGTCTACCTGCGATCTCCACGGAGCACTCCAGGTTAGCAAAAAATACAATACAAAAAAGATCTTCTAATTTTCAACTACAACAATTGGCGCAGCCGGTAATTAAATAAAGATCCTGCGATTCCCAAGGGACCCTCCAGAAATAAAATTTATTTATTACACGAAACTTTTGTCGAATTTAGATCCCTCCCTGATATGGCGACTAGTTTCGAGAGCAACGAAAGTAATAAAAACCAGTAAACACGGAAACAAAGGGCTAAAGGTCTTAAGCAGCCACATTCTGGTACGCCTTTAGTGTCTTCGAAGAAGTGCGAATTGGTGGAAATACAAGTAAGTTGCCGCGGACTCTTCACCACATTAAGAGGCGATTTATTTCGGTTTGTTTTTCCTCAAAACATAACAAAATCGGTAAAGACAGTGGCGAGGAAAACGTAAGGAAACCACTGAATGTAAAAGCAAAGTGCTGAAGGTCTTAAGCAGCCACACTCTGGGACGCCTTAAGCATCTGTGTGAAAAAAAAAGTGGTGGATGTACAAGTAGTTGCCACTGACACCAGCTGTATTGAGGAAGTTTTGAGGAAGGACCAGTACAACGCGACATTGTTGGTAACGCGTAAGAAGTTAATTTTTATTTTTTTTTTTTTTGTTTACCAAAAGTTAAGGATGGCACAAATTGTTTTGATACTGGTAAGTATTATTTTACAATTTTCGTGAGTATAAATGGACAACCCTCAGTCAAGAACAGACGAACTTCTAGCCAAACTTAGTAAATATAACTATTCAGTGGACAGTTTACAGGTGCTCGCGTGGACAGAATTGAACGGTTTAAGACTAGGTAAGGAATTTACGGAACAACATAGGGAGACTATAAGGCAACAGAGACTGACCAAGTTAGAAGAGGTTGGTTATGTTCTACAATTGTTAGGTGACTTGAACAAGGGCCAATCCGCGGACTTAATCAACAGGATAGAAGACTTAGAGGGGACAAAAAAACTGTTAGAAAAGCAAAGTCGGAAGCTAAGGGAACAAATCAAATATACGGACAGTTTGTTGGAACAGGTAGTGCAGGAAAACGCGGCGTTAGGCGAAGAATTGAGGAAAAAGGGTTTGAGTGAGAAAGAATTAGGGAAACAATTAAAACAACAACAGAAAATAGACGTACAAGACGACACCGTACAAAGGCTTCAAACAGCCTTGGAAAACGCGCATCGTGAACTCGACATTATACACAGAAGTAGGTCACCCACTCCATCCCTAAGTGAAGAACTGGCAAGAGAAGGCTTCAGAGCTCCAAGGATTGTTAAAGAACAAGTAGACGGCGGCAATACAGCCTCGGCCGAACAGACAGCGGACAATTTTAACGAGGAGACCCAGATAGATGAGGAAGCGGCAGCTTTGGAGTTGATAGCCAAAACACAAAGTATTAAAGTAAACGCAAGAGAGGCTGATATCAACACCCACTTCAAGCAACTCAGTTATTAGAAGGCAAAACATGGCGTCAATTCAACAATTACAAAACTTGTCAACTATATAGTCCCTACGTTTTTTGGCACCGAGGGACCGGACCTGACTTCGGAAGTTTTCCGTTTTATTCAAGTAAGTTGGCAGAGCGAGAACTGATTACTGACGATAGCAGAGCCATAACTCCAGAAGTCATAGAGTGCCTCAAGTTACGGTTAATGGGTTCTGCTTACGTGCGAATAGCACCCCATTCCTTCGGTACAGTGGATGCTCTCTGTAACGCGATAAAAAAGCATTACCTTAAGACAAAAACGCTAGACCAGATCAGGGAACTTGTTATTTCATGCAGGCAAGGAGCAAAGGAACCAGCGAGCCGTTTCGGTAGCCGAATAGAAGCCTTACTTAATGAAGCGGAAGGCATCGCAGTAAATGAATGGAGCGATGTGAGCAGTAGGCAGATAATATTAAAAGATTTTAAGAGATTGGCGGTAAAAAGTTTCATTAAAGGACTCCGAGATCAAGCTCTAAGGACAAGGTTTGTAGGCGAGGAAAATGAAGATTTGGAAAAATTAGTGCAGATAGTGGAAAATGCAGAACACCTTTTTGGCGATGGTCAGGTTGGGATAAACACTGTGACCATAACGACAAGGTGTAGTTTCTGTAACCAGGAAGGCCACAATAGGACAAATTGCGAACAGAGGTTAAACACACCATATTGCGTAAAATGTGGCATGTATGGACATGAGGTAGGTCCCTCATGTAGGGGTAACGCATAAGAAAAAGTAGAACAATGCGATTTCTGTCACCGTAGAGGCCACAACTAAATAGAGTGCTTTAAAAGGTTACGCACTTTGACCTGCAGGATATGTAGAACAAATGGTCACACCGAAAACAAGTTCTGCCAGCAACCACAGCAGAGGTATCCCAGCAACCAAGTACGTGGCCAGAATACGCAGCCGAGTACCGATTGGCAAGGGGCTAATAATTTCGGCTCCAGAGGGAGTAATAATATGCCAAGAGAACGGCAGGGCAATCAACAAAGGGGACAACAGGCCGTGGCTTCACCACATAATGAGCCCAATAGAGATAATTTCGGTCGTGAAAGAATGAGGGATGAACAAATTAGATGTTTCGACTGTAATAGAGTGGGGCATATAAGGACCAATTGCCCATTGAGAAATCCGGGAAACTCCAGGCGGCCCAGCCAAAACTAAATGGCTGGGATGCCGGAAAAATTCAGTTACCCATAGAAACCCCTTGTGATGAAACCTCTGGTAGCAGTGTCAGGAACAATAACAGGAGAGTACGCTGGAGAAAAAAAATTTGCTCATACATTCCGGAGGCCAACCGGAATTTTTTCTACAAACCGGGGACACAAACTGAGCAAGAACCACGTATGAAAGGCCAAGAAAGTGTAGGAGGAAATGACGCCTTCATACAATTTCCGTGTGATGAAGCGCTCAATAAAAATTTGTCCTTGCTCATAGATACGGAAGCGGATACCACCTTAGTAAAAGCAGAGGCTTTAGCACCACACATTCAAATAAATGCGAGCGAGCAAAAAAGTCTGTCGGGAGCTTTTGGAGGAAGAATTACATCCGTGGGCACAATAACCGCACGACATGCAAGTATAAGCAATTTATCACTACAAATGCATGTAGTACCCGAGGGAAGTCGACTTCCGGCAGATGGCTTGCTGGGCAGAGATATGATGTGGAACAGAACTGTTACTGATGCCATCAGTAAAAACATAAAATTTTTTGATAACCAGCAACAAATAGCCTCCCTGCCTCTCACATCGGAGCAAGAACAACCGAACCTATACATACCGGGTAACATGTTTATTAAAGGACGCTCCCATATGATCTTTCCACCAACAGCTGTATGGTTCCAAGGAGACATCATTGTGAGTAAATCGGAAATATCCCCAGGAGTTCTCGTGGGGGAAACCCTTACTTCAGTGAAAGCTGGAAAGGCATTTGTCCCCATCCTCAACACTAACGACTTTGCTGTACGACTAAGTAAAAAGGTAAGCCTGAATTTTGAAAGCTACAAAAATTTCAGTGGAGAAGCCACCGCAGCAATAAATGCGATTAGTTCGGTGGAAAAATCCAGAAGGGAAAATTTACTTTTAGAAACAGTACAGCTTAGCCAGGATTTGAACCCAGAGGAAAAGGCCTCGATAGGGGGCATCCTGAAAACATACGATGATATTTTCCAACTACCCAGAGATGGCCTAACCCATACGGATGTCCTTATGCATCAGATACCCACACAGCCCGGTCAACCTTCCATAAATACAAGGCAGTTCAGACTACCCAGAGGGAATCTGATTTCGAATTTACCTACGCTCCTTTAAAGAATATTTTTCTGCACCACTGCTCGCCAAATGTGGACCAGAAGGTTCTGAATGCGTGGCTTATCCAAATACACCGGAACACAAATCCACAGAATCCGATACGCGACACCATATCTCAGAATCACCACTACTTGAAAATAGCTTAGACGGATCGCAGCAACAACAACATATTGAGAAATTTGTTCACAACGTCAATAAACATCAAGGCGCATCAACACCAGACGAAGGACCGCACTTTTCCATAAAGGGGGGAGGGATGTTGAGAGTCACCCTCGTATATAATAAGTATGACATTATTTAGTTTAAAGTAATCAAAAAAATAGGCTGACTCAATTATACGAGTCAGCACTTTAGACACTTGCTGACTTTAGTACAGTCAGCATTTTAATTATAAGAACTAGATATAAATAGCGGGTAAGAATAATTTTAAGTGGCAGTTGTAATTAGCAAGCAAATAAACGTCTACCTGCGATCTCCACGGAGCACTCCAGGTTAGCAAAAAATACAATACAAAAAAGATCTTCTAATTTTCAACTACAACAATGTTAATAGAAAGGGGGGAGACTTACCCAATACGCAGACACACCTGCTTTGGCAGTAAGTCGTCGGAGTAATCCTTAGCGGTGGTTGATGGTGATTTTCTCAGAATGTTGGCGCCTGGCCAGAGATATCGGCGCGCCTGGTGTGGCTGGGTAGGATCCTGTAGTTTAGGTGGTGGTTGTTTTGTTATGCGCGCAACAGGAATTTGGTTACGGTTTGGATCATCCAATATAGAAACTATTTTATAATTTCTCACGTACACGCCCGCACTGTTAATTTAAAAGATGTCTAACTTCTTGTTTATTCTTTGGATTAGTAAAAAAAACTCTTTGGATTTTCTTTATTAACAACGATAAAACTTTTATTTTTCTCCACAAATCTATGATTTGTGAATTTATTTGTACTATTTTGACTCTTGGGTTTTTTTGTATTTTTTTCTTTAGGTATGACAATGTTATGTTTAATAATTCATTTAGTTTAAATTTTTGTGGAAATTTTTATATAATTTAAAAAAAAGAGTAATTTTATTGATAGTTGCACTTTAATCACTTATTATACACATTCGGTTTATAGATTATTTGGTTGCGCGCTCGTTCACAGTAAAAGAAGAACTGAGCAAAAAAAAAAGAAAAAAGCAAACAACGAAATGTACCAAAAGGTGGCTGCATAAACAACAGCTGTTGAGATGTGGCCACCATGATAATCTTGCTGTTCAACACTACGAGTTGCCAGCTCGTTTTCGCACCTAAACAAATTCAATAAATTTTAAATTATATTGATAAATCAATGTATTTTTGAAAAATCTTTAAAATTCTTATGTGTATTTTCAAATGTGTATTTCAATATACTTCTGGAAATAACCCAAATTTAGAACATTAAACTTATTTTCAAGTTTTTAGAAACACTAAACCGACTTTTGTGTAATTTTTCAGTAATTTCTGAAATCAATTCCGCATGATTTTGTGCACTTCCTACTTTAATCACTACTTATCTTTACGAATCTTAAAATCAAGAAAAACAACGCTCATTTAAAAAAAATAATGTAAAATCTCCATTGATTAAAACTTCATTTGTTTTCGATTTCAGAACGTGGCCGTTTTTAATATAAAAATCACAAAAGGTAATATTTTCTTAACAAAAATCCTAAAAAAATTATTTGGTTGCTGTTTTAAAAGGGATAACTTGTTTTCGATAAATTTTAAAAAACTTCAGTTCATTTTTTTTACCAATGATAATAAAAAAAAATCGTAGAACACAGTACAAATTTTTCGAGCTCGTTAATAATTGTATCAAGAAAAACATATTCGTACGTAATATTATTTTAGAAAAAAGTAACCAAAATGAAAAAAATATTCACATCTCCACTTTGGAAAAAAATATATTTTGGTTAGAAATAACCAAAAACGGCAGCTCTGATAAGGAATATCAATATAAAAGGAAATCAATAAAATACACTGTAGGCTTAGTACATACTAGGGATGCCAATCGGGATTGGTTTTAGAAAATCCCGATCTTGAAATTCCGGGATTTCTGGATCCCGGAATTTACCGGGATTTCGGGATTTTTTTTTTAAATAAACAACACTTTTTATTTATTTATGAATTTTCAAAAGGTATTACATATGAGGAGGTCCATAACAAAACGCAATAATTACATTTTTCAAGTTTTTTGATTTTTTGATTGAATCCCATTCTACACATTGAAATCTATATTACCTTCATTATAAGGCATTCCAAAACTCAATAACTACACTGCAGATCAATATCAAATATACTGGCCCAGAGCAAAAGGCAATAATTACACATCTTTGCAAAAAATCTTTACAAGAAATTTAAAAAAAAACAACTTGATAAATAAATTATGCTCTGGTGGTAACTCTGAGATAACTGTAAAACGTAAGGAATTTTTGTTTAGTTAATATCTTTTGCTTTTGTTATGTTGATTGTGAGTAATGTTTTCGTACAATTCATAGCAAAATGAAATAAATACTATGGATTCGGACCAAAACGCAATAATTCCAAATTTATTATCTAAATAAATTTAAAACAAACTGTCAGATAAAATAATTAATTTGTGATTAATATTATTTTTTGTAGACAATAATACTTCAATAATTGTTTTTTAAAAAAATTATGTGCTACTTACTTCTATTACATTTTGTCGTTTATCCAAAAAAATGTTATGGTGTAATTATTGCGTTTTGTTATGGACCTCCTCATATACAGTAGACGCTCGGTTATATGAACTAATTCAGAGAAGGCCTGTTCACTAAATGGAAAAGTTCACATAATCGAGACAAGTATTTCAAATCATTTTTTATATGTGTACATATGTACATAACCTATATTAAGTTTTTATTGTAGATATTTTTTTGCTTTAAGGGATTTCTGTAATGCCTTGTCCCTGCATTTTCGCAATGCCAAATATCATTATCAGAAACATTATTTCCACTCCGAGCAATAACTTCACAAACACCAACCATCTTATTAATGTTCCTTTGCATTCGTACATACACATTTACTAGCTTATTTCGGGGAAGAACAGATTTATAATAAAGGGTGTTTTTTATAGAGTGACACAAGTTTAAATCATAATAAAACAAGGAAATATATTTTTGATATCAATGAAACGGGCTTTATTGGAAAGAAAATTGTATAATTTAAATATTATTTCTGCCATGTGGCCGCCACGGCTGTTGTCGCACCAAAAAGTAATTTTCTGTGGATGTAATGATGTTTCGACAAAAGCTTGTGGATTCTTCTCACTCCAAATGCGACAATTCTGCTTATTTACGTACCCATTCAACCAGAAATGAGCTCCATCGAAAATAAAATTTTGAGTAGAAACTCAATGTGCATATAACTGGATATACGTATAACCGAGCGTCTACTGTATAACATTTATTTTTAAAAAAGAACAATAACTGCCTATTTCACGATGTCACTCGAACGTTTACGTTCGCACAAATAACATGTAAACCAAAAACAAATTTTTTAATTTTTTTTTATATGTTATTTGTGCGCACGTAAACGTTCGAGTGACATCGTGAAATAGGCAGTGAGAATTATAAAAACAAAAAAAATTTGGAAAAGGTTTCTTGATGAGCTAGCTTTCCCTCGACAATAAATTTCAGTGTATTTATCAAATATGAAAAATTGGGAATTTAGCACGTCATACGGACATCGTATTAATAATACAACTAAATATAATTAATAATATTAATCAATAAAAACGAAAATTTTTGTGCACAAAAGTTGATATATTAAAAATCCCGGGATTCATAATCCCGAAAAATCCCGGGATTTCGGGATTTCCCGTTTGGCATCCCTAGTGCATACATATTCGACAGTTGCCGTTAAGCTTAATACAAGGCGATTTGACTAGAAGGTGAGGTCAACTCTACAACTACAATGCTTCTGTGGTCGGGTTGTCAAAAATATTGCTAGTAAAAAAAACAGGTTTGTTTACATAAAAAACTAATTTGTATACAAACTTTGACAAGTCGACCACCGAAAAAAAACACCATATGTTGACTTGACCCCACCTTCTAGTCAATTCGCCTTGGCTTAATACATAATTGCACTAATAAAGGTGCTATCAGACGGGATGTATTTTACATATGTACTGTCACTTTTCTTTCCCATATGTTATTCCGTATGCATGTCAAAATTTCCATTTTACATACGATTCATTATTTTTGCTATCACACCTGCTTATGTTTTTCCTTATGGCATAATCTATAAATGTAAATAAAAGCTGACTCTTGTTTACGTTTCAAAACAAACCAGCTGTTTTGTTTATGTTTGCCACAGGAAAATAGAGCGTGTTCTAATCGAAAAATTTACATATGTATGTATTTCCACATGTATTTTACATATGCAAAGTTTCATATGTATCACACGATATGTACAACTTTTACAGATGGAAAATTTGACAGTACATATGTAAAATATATCCCGTCTGATAGCACCTTAAGCAAACAATACAGAATATAAAAAGAATAAATATACAGGGTTATTTGACAGTTTTAATAGAGCATTTGATACTTTTTTATATTTCTACATCTCCATTTGTTTCTTTTTAATTATTAATATGCTGTTTTGCTTATTACAGTTTTACAATTTTATAATTTCTGGTTATTTTATTTCTAATTACAATAACAATTTTTACAACAATTTCAACGTTTTCTTAAATACCATGAATTCCTACGAAGTATCTTTTCATTTTTCTCTATTAAATATGATGGAGTTTTATGTTTTTCAATAATTCTACCTGGAACCCAGTATTTACCATCTTTTATCCATACATTCTCCCCTTTCTCAAATTTATTTTGCTTTTTAACATTTTTGTCGTAATATTTTTTATTAATTCTATTATTACTATTAAAACATTAATTATATTTTCCACTATTTCATTATTTTTATAAAATTTGTCTTTTCCAGGAACCAGGGTCCTTGTTTGCCTCCCAAAAAGTAGTTGAGTTGGTGTTAAATTAGAGTTTTTATAGGAGTATTTCGATATTCCAATAAAGCATGCCAAAAATTACTTTTTTCTTCATGGCATTTCATCGTTAGCTTTTTTGCAATTTGTACCATTCTTTCTGCAAATCCATTTGACTTTGGATATAGTGCACTTACTGTTGTTATTTTTATATCAAGATCTTTAGCCCATTGTCTGAGCTCAAAAGATCCAAAAGGAACATTGTCTGCTATGATTTCCAAAGGATAGCCGTGTATTGAAAAAATTATATTAAGTTTCTCACAAATTGCTTTTGCAGTCTTTTTTACAATTGTCACAATATCTAAATACTTTGAAAAATAATCACCTACAATCAAGCAGTTTTTGTCTAGTACTTCTATAATATCCATACCTATTTTTTCGTAAGGAACCTGTGATATATTATGTGTTAATAAAGGTTATTTTGCATTAGCTGATCTATGTTTTTGATATAAATAACACTTTGCTATCATCATTTCGATTTCTTGATCCCTACTAGACTTACAAAAGTTCCTTAGCTCGTTTTTTCTATTCCCAAATGAGACTTATGTAAATTTTTTAGGGTCATTTCCTGAACGGTTTTTGGAACAAAAATTCGGTCTTCAACAAAAACTAATCCTTGTTTCAAAATTTCATCCAAAATTTCAAATAGAGCGTGTTCTAATCGAAAAATTTACATATGTATGTATTTCCACATGTATTTTACATATGCAAAGTTTCATATGTATCACACGATATGTACAACTTTTACAGATGGAAAATTTGACAGTACATATGTAAAATATATCCCGTCTGATAGCACCTTAAGCAAACAATACAGAATATAAAAAGAATAAATATACAGGGTTATTTGACAGTTTTAATAGAGCATTTGATACTTTTTTATATTTCTACATCTCCATTTGTTTCTTTTTAATTATTAATATGCTGTTTTGCTTATTACAGTTTTACAATTTTATAATTTCTGGTTATTTTATTTCTAATTACAATAACAATTTTTACAACAATTTCAACGTTTTCTTAAATACCATGAATTCCTACGAAGTATCTTTTCATTTTTCTCTATTAAATATGATGGAGTTTTATGTTTTTCAATAATTCTACCTGGAACCCAGTATTTACCATCTTTTATCCATACATTCTCCCCTTTCTCAAATTTATTTTGCTTTTTAACATTTTTGTCGTAATATTTTTTATTAATTCTATTATTACTATTAAAACATTAATTATATTTTCCACTATTTCATTATTTTTATAAAATTTGTCTTTTCCAGGAACCAGGGTCCTTGTTTGCCTCCCAAAAAGTAGTTGAGTTGGTGTTAAATTAGAGTTTTTATAGGAGTATTTCGATATTCCAATAAAGCATGCCAAAAATTACTTTTTTCTTCATGGCATTTCATCGTTAGCTTTTTTGCAATTTGTACCATTCTTTCTGCAAATCCATTTGACTTTGGATATAGTGCACTTACTGTTGTTATTTTTATATCAAGATCTTTAGCCCATTGTCTGAGCTCAAAAGATCCAAAAGGAACATTGTCTGCTATGATTTCCAAAGGATAGCCGTGTATTGAAAAAATTATATTAAGTTTCTCACAAATTGCTTTTGCAGTCTTTTTTACAATTGTCACAATATCTAAATACTTTGAAAAATAATCACCTACAATCAAGCAGTTTTTGTCTAGTACTTCTATAATATCCATACCTATTTTTTCGTAAGGAACCTGTGATATATTATGTGTTAATAAAGGTTATTTTGCATTAGCTGATCTATGTTTTTGATATAAATAACACTTTGCTATCATCATTTCGATTTCTTGATCCCTACTAGACTTACAAAAGTTCCTTAGCTCGTTTTTTCTATTCCCAAATGAGACTTATGTAAATTTTTAAGGGTCATTTCCTGAACGGTTTTTGGAACAAAAATTCGGTCTTCAACAAAAACTAATCCTTGTTTCAAAATTTCATCCTTTGCAGTTTCTTCTACAAAACAACTTTTTCTTATCATCACTAACATTTATTGTATGCACCATCTCTCCTAAACCCTTAATTTCCGGGTCATTTTACTGTAGATATGTAAAATTTAAATTATACTTTTCTAGTTTTAATTTCATTCTTCGTAGTTTCGCTGAAGGTATTTTATTGTTATCTTTTTTCATAATTCCCAGTAGGGGCTTATGATCAGTAACGATTTCAACACTATGGCCGTAAATATAGTTATGAAAGTTTTTACAAGCGAAAACTATTGCCAACATTTCTTTTTCTATTTGGGCATATCTTGTTTCGGCATCTGTTAGACTTCTAGATGCAAAACTAAAGCAAAAAAATCCTAAACCTGCTTTAGAAGCGTCAGTTTGCAATACAATATTTTCCAAACTATTAAACGGTTTCAAATTTGGAGCATTTAGTATTCTATTTTTTATTTTTTCCAAACACTTATCATGTACTGGAAGCCACTGAAATTCTCTAGAGTTTTTCAATAATTCTCTTATTGGTTCGCTCAAATCAGAGAGATTTGGTATGAATTCCCTTAAGTAGTTAATAAATCCCATTAACGTTTGCACTTCCTTTTTACACTTAGGTGCTCCTAAGTCTTCAATTCCTTTTAGCCTGTCTTTATCGCAACCAATTCCTTCATCTGATATTCTGTGACCTAAAAATGTGACCTCTTTTTGCTTTCATTGAATTTTATCCCAGTTAAATTTTACATTATTTTCTATAGCATTATTCATCACTACCTGCACAGTTTTATCATGCTCTTAGACTATAACGTTTGAAATATTTCCAACAATTTCTTCACTACATTTCTGAAACGTTTTAATCGGTAACATCCGAAAGGTGTGCTAAAGGAACATAACTCTTTTGATCTCTCATTGAGAGAAACTTGCCAAAATCCATCTTTTAAATCAAGCACCGTAAAAAATTTTTTGTTCACTAATTTTGTTTTATTTGTTCAAAAGTTGGAATTTCATAAAAATAATTTAATTGCATATTTAACACATTTTGCAATAATATCCCTGGTACAAAAAGTTGCCAATTCTTTTTTCAATGGATCTTTTAGTGCAAGAGGAATTCTATTTGCTGGCCTTGAACAAGGTGAAGCACCATCTTTTAATTCAATCGAAAAATCTTTTTTGATAGCTCCTATTCCCCTAAAGAGATTCTTAAATTGTATTTTCAAGTCATCTTTTGAAGAAATTTGTACTGAATTTATTCTTTTAATTAATGCAAATTTTTCGCAAGTATCAAGGCCTAAAATTGGGCTTGAATTTGGATCTTTAACAATGAAAAATTTTATCTTGTCAATTTTATTTTTTATTTCACACAGTAATTCTACTATACCCAAATATTTTATTTCTGTACCATTAAATGCAATTAAGTTTTCGCGACTTTTTTCCATTTTTACATTATTAAGATTTTGCACAATATTTAAAGGCAACACATTAACCATGGCTCCCGTATCTAATTTACATTTAACAATTTAGTTTTGCATTTTAATAGGCTCATACCGTGATTTAGAAATATTATCATTTGCAATACAATCTATATCTATATATATAAAAATGAAAAATGTTTGTATGTTTGTTTGTGTGTTTGTTTGTTGGCTTATAGACTCCTAAACCGATTTTCCTGAAATTTTTACAGTTACATCATGTGAGGCCTTAAAAATAAAATAGGCTACTTATTTTTTCGTAAGTGGCAGGGGAATTGGTACCCCCCATTGGATGCCAATATTAAATATCGCATATCTTAAGAGCCGCTGCACGCATTTTGTTGAACTTTTGGTAGTAGGATCTTCTAAGCCACAAAATTTAAATAAAATAGTATCGGGGGAAGTGGTTCCCCCCATAGGACGCCAATGTTTAATATCTTAGCATATCTTAAGAACTGTTAAAGTGAGAATGTTAAAACTTTGTAGAAGTCACTCTTGTGGTATACTACTCTATTGAGAATAAAAATAAAGCGGTAGGCGCAGGGGGGGAAATACCTCCCATAGGATGCATATATTAAATATCGCTCAACTGAAGAACTATTAAAGGGACAGTCTTCAAACGTGGTTAAAGCTACTATTCTAGTAAAATATAAATTTCAATATAAAAATGGGCGGGGTTGACAGGGGAAGAGCAGTACCCCTCATAGATAGAAATATAATTAAGAGCCGCTGCACGCATTTTGTTGAACTTTTGGTAGTAGGATCTTCAGAGCCCCAAAATTGAAATAAAATAGCAGCGGGGGAAGTGGTACCCACCATAGGACGCCAATGGTTAATATCGCATATCTTAAGAACTTTTATAGTGAGAATGTTCAAACTTTGCTGAAGTCTCTCTTATAGTATACTACACTTTTGAAAATAAAAATAAAGCGGGTAGGCGCAAGGGGGGAAATACCTTCCATAGGATGCATAAAATAAATATCGCTCAACAGAAGAACTATTAAAGGGAGAGTCTTCAAACGTGGTTGCAGCTACTACTATGGTAAACTATAAATTTCAATATAAAAATGGGCGGGGTAGACAGAGGAGGAGCAGGACCCCTCATAGATAGAAATATTTATAAGAGCCGCTGCACGCATTTTGTTGAACTTTTGGTAGTAGGATCTTCCGAGCCCCAAAATTAAAATAAAATGGCAGCGGGGGAAGTGTTACCCCTCATAGGACACCAATGTTTAATATCGCATATCTTAAGAAATGTTATAGTAACAATGTTTAAACTTTGTAGAAGTCACTCTTATGGTATACCACACTTTTGAAAATAAAAATAAAGCGAGTAGGCGCAGGGGGGAGATACCTCCCATTGGATGCATATATTAAATATTTCTCAACTGAAGAAGTGGTTAAAGCAGTGTAGCAAAGCGCCTCGGGTTAAGCTAGTCTAGATATAAATTTGAATTATCACTATCAACTTTAACTTCTTTAATTGTTTTCTTTTTACATACTGTCGCAAAATGATTTCTACCTTTTCAACTATTACATATCTTTCCATATGCAGAACATTTCCCTTTTACATGATTTTTACCACAATATAAACAGTTTTTTATTTAATTTTTATTACTTTGACTTATTTGCTTTTCATTACCTTTGTCTTTATACTTTCTGTGTCCTATTGTTGATTTTTCAAAACTTTTGCGCACCTCATCAATTTAAATTTATTGCGTCTCATACACTCCATTTGCTTCTTTGTTGCCTCTGCCGATCTCGCCATGTCAATTGCCAAATCCATTGTTAAGTTTGGTGTGTCCAGTAACTTCTTTTGCAACGCCTTATCGCTGGTAACAATCACTATTCGGTCTAGTATCATTCTTTTTTCGTCTTGAAATATACATCTTCATACTATCTTCATAATGTCCATCAGAAAGTCATCAATGGGGAACAACCATCTTTTTGATTTCTGTTATGAAATAAAAAGCTTTCATAAACTTCATTGGTTTTCGGTTTACAAAAGTTTGCAAATGCTATTGTAACCTCATCATATCTTCCCTTAGCTGCTTCACTGAGGTTGTATGGGTACACGGGGGTAAAATCATGTAAGGGTGGTAAAACAATTGGGTGGACTTACCGATGTTGATATAATGGTGTTGATATCCCACTGCCTACGGTTGACGGCCGAAAATAGGGGTTGGACGACGTAAAATCTGTAGGCCCGAATTGGCGTGGCCGGGGCTGGTGTAATCGGTATATCCGCTTGGGTAAATCACTTGGCGGCAGTGTGGCAAAACTAAATCGGGACCTATGGACACTGGGTTTTTTTTTTTTTTTTTTTTTTAACGTTTATTTCATGAAATTGTATAAGCTTAAACTATAAATAAACAAACAGTAGGAATATAACAAATAATTTTACATAGTCCCATATTCGGGCTCTCAAGTATATTACTTATCTATATACAATATTTACATTATCTTTTAAATTTAATTATTTAAATTTATACAAAATAAATACAAGTATTTATACGTATTTACTATAATTAGTTTGTAAAGAAAAACTTGGAAAAACCTTACTTATATAACACAAAAAAAAAAAATAAGTAAAAGTAATAGTCAGAAAATAAAACGAAAAAGTGGGATTTATTTAGTGAGCCACCAAAATTTTTTAATATCTATGTTTGGATTCATATTCCTATCTCCTGAATAAATGCTCGTATTAAATCTGCTATTGTCAATTGTAAGTTGTTTGCTTAGTACAGCTTTAACATTGGCTCTTCTATAGATGTGATAGAAAATTGGGATGCCGATTTCATTTTGAATGTATCCCTTATAATCGAGGTACAAAAAAGCCTCAGGTGGTACATATCCACTTTGTAAGGTTGTATATATGTATTCAAAACTCTCGTAATAAGGAGCCATTATTAAGTTGTTTTCATAGCACACTAAGCTCTTCTTTATGTGGTTTCTTATTAAATGTATAATAAAGTTATCAATCCTGCTAACTTTGGAAACATTATATAGTCTTTGATTTGAGATATATTTAATATAATTAGTATTTGGGGACCTGTAAAGAGAAGTGCAGGCTCGCAGACATTTTCTTTCGAAAATTCTCAACTTTTCCATATAGGATGGGGAAATGTTGAACCAAATTTGACAACCATATGTTAAAATCGGTCTTATTAAAGCTTGATATAACATTATTTTTACATCTGATTTTATATGTTTTGAGAAAAATAGTTTTTTATACAAAAAAAAAGCTTTTCGTGCTTTTATTAGCTGTAATTTAACGTGATCGTTAAAATATAAAAATTTGTCTAAGGTTATTCCTAGGTATTTTACCATCTGTTTATTTGGAATGTTGATGTTGTTCCCGGATTTTACGCCAAAGGATTTCCAATTATTTTTTATGTTGTTATTACATTTTCCGACAGGTGGACGAAAAAGAATAGTTTCACATTTATTAATGTTAATTTTCATATGCCAATCTGCAGCATATTTTTCTACTATTTTAAAATAGTCTTGTAGTTTTCCGTTGATTTTTTCAATTTTGTTATCAGCATGATAAATAACAATATCATCAGCAAACGCAATAATACTGTCAATTTGATTAAGAAGATCAAGAACAAATAAATTAAATAGAAGTGGAGAATTGACTGTACCTTGTTGCAAGCCATTAACTATAATGACTATGGACACTGGGTTTCCGCACGTTCAGTTTACTTAATTTTGTTCTTTTGTCACAGAGCGTAAAAATGGTTGGTGGCCTAAGTTGTAACAAAAACCTTCACGTTTTGGTCACTTGAGGTCAATTGGGAACAACGAAATGATTTCCTCGGCAATTGAGGATCTTTGCTGCGGCCTGTTCCCTTTGGCAACTTCTTGCGTTTCACTTTTTCCGTCAGGAAAATCACGTCTTACCAGTATATCACCAAGTTTTTTTTAATTAAACAAATCTTTGCGTTTGGGTGGGAAATAAAGCCCTTGATTTATTAAATGCAAAATTTATATAAATTTATATATTATATTTTTAGGCAAAAACACTTTTTTTTTAATTTATGCAATATAACGGTTGGTAAAAACACTTTCAATTTAAGTATCACTAAACACTTTTAATTATCCAAAAAATTACACACTATTCAGCTCGCAGTCGATATTTAGAATGAATAAAATAAGAAAAGTGCATAAGCAACTAACCACTCAACCGCCTGTTGATATTAAAAAAAACACATAATGAGTCAACGTACTCGCTATTGCGAAAAACAATGTAGGGTTTTCATGCCCTGCAGACATGTAGGGTTTTCATGCGTAAACATCCCGCCCCCCTTGCTATATACTAAGATAACAATGAGGGTAGGTTCTCCAGGCTTCAAAAATCCTGACGACGATCGAGCAGTTAGTTCTAATATAAAAAAAAATCCAAAATAATTCACTTAAGTACATTTCAATAATAACAAAAATAGTAATGAGGTAAATATAAATTCAAGATTAGTACAAATAATTTCATTTCAAGATGCATAAAGTATAAATGTTGTTTGATGGCAAGTATGTTGTTTTTCACGCTCCGAACTTTCCTATTATGACCCAGCCTAGGACAGTGTCTTGTGCGATTGGAGAGCCAATTGATGCTAGTTGTATGCCGCTTCTTATGATACGTGGGTAGATATCTGCTCCCAGGACAAAGTTGATAGAGTTGCTCTCGAAAAAATCTGGGTCAGCCAGCCTTAGGTTACGATAAGCGTCTGCGACACTGCGATCAAGATGTTAAGCTGATGGCTTTTGGGGCAACTCGCTGGAGACCTTGGCCCTTACAGTAAATGTTCCGTGTTCTTCTTCAAACCGGGTCCGAAACGTCAATTGACACCATTTGTCCGCATTAAACCGTTCAAACGGCAGGTTGTATCGTTCAACAATAAATGGTGCGATGGAACTTGTACTTGCGCACGGATTTAGAAGGCCGCGGACCATGCTCCACTCATTGTCTATTACAGTATTACTGTAGGGACCACGGTGGTGTCATCTGCTCGACTCAAATGCTCGTTTGCTCTGGTGATTTCAGGCTGATGAAGGAGAGTATGGTGTTGTCCATTACAGTCGTGACAGCGCTCACTGCTGCGACAGTTTTTAAGACAATGGGTGTGGGCGAGGCAGTTTCGGCAGTACTGGTGACGCTTAACGATGTCCTTTCTGGTAGAAACGGTCATTTGCAAAAATTTGCTGCACTTGCGGAGCGGATGGCCCTTACGGCATGGGCGGCAGTCCGGGTTTTTAGAACGTGGTTGCACCCATCTGTTCCGCTCTTCGATGGGAGAAAATTCGCGGCTGCGGTGGTGCATAGTTACTGTAATGAGGAAAAAATAAGGGGGGAAAATTAATTGTCATGCCTTTGACGGGAGTGGCAGTAGCACAAGTTTTACAATTGGACGGGTTATGATGCCATTAGCGGTGCGGATTTCAGAAACTCTAACTCGGCTATCGGGACCAGTAAAGATTTTCTCAATGCGACCGAGACGCCATTGATTTGGGGGTAAGTTATCTTGCCGGACAACTACTAGATCGCCGATAACAAAGTCTCGCTGAGGGTGTTTTTATTTCGTTTGTGAAGTTCGGTGAGATATTCTTCTTTCCATCTACGTGCCAAGTGATGGTGAAGAACTTTTAGCTTTTGCCAACGATTGACATAGCTGAGGGAATGGCTGGACAAGTCAGGTTCGGGGGGAGATAATAGTGGGGTTCCGACGAGAAAATGACCTGGCGTCAGGGCGCATAAGTCTTTTGGGTCCTCATTCATGGGGCTTAATGGTCTTGAATTTAAACACGCTTCAATTCCTGCTAGCATTGTGCTGAATTCTTCATACGTAAAACTTTGACTATGGCACAGTTTCTTGAAATGAGCCTTGAAACTTTTGACCCCTGCCTCCCAAAGGCCACCCATATGGGGAGCGCCAGGGGGGATGAAGTGCCAGTCGACGGGAGTAAATCCATCCTGAGAGAGAAGACCCTTTTGAATCTTAGACAAGAAATGTTGTTGATCGCCATGGAGGACATTAGCAGCGCCTACAAAGGCGGTGCCATTATCGGAGTACATATCGTGGGGGTGCTTCGTCGCGAAAAGAACCGAGCAAAGGCGGCAAGAAAGGCTTTTGTGGATATATCGCCGGTAGCTTCGAGATGGATCGCTTTTGTTGAAAAGCATACGAAGACCAACACGTATTCTTTGGTGACTCTACAGCCACGACCCGCATAAGATTTTATGTCAAAGGGCCCCGCGAAGTCGACGCCAGTGTAACAAAAAGGGCGTGATAAACTTACACGTTCGGGGGGTAAAGCGGCCATGATCAGTTGACCAATTTGGCGTTTATGTCTAACGCATGTTACGCAATGGGATAAAATAGTTTTTATCAGCATTTTTAGTTTAGGGACGTAGTAACGGAGTCTTGTCAAGCGATGTAAAAGAGCATTTTGACCATGTAGAGTGTGTTTGTGTAAATACATGAGAAACAATCTGGTGAAGCGAGCATGATGCAATAAAATGGGGTAACGTTCATCATAGCGCAAGGTAGGGGAGTCTGCCAATCGACCATTTATTCGCATGATTCCGTTGGAATCGAGAAAGGGGTTAAAAGTTAGAAGCGAGCTTTTTCGGGACAGTGGTTTTCTTTCAGATAACTGTGAGTATTCTTCGCTAAAGTGCGATTTTTGACAGGCGATTATTAGACAATTTTTTACGGAAATTATTTCCTTGGCCGACAGCTCTTTGTGACTTTTATCTTCCGCTGTCAACTTGGCTCTTGTGCGTTTGTAAAATCGAAAAATATAACCTATTACTCTTAGCGCTCGAGGTAGGTCTGAAAAATTCTCAAGAATATCGTCTTGCTTTATTAAGGTTGTATGTGTACAATAGTTCTAATTTGCTCTTCTGTGTCAAACTCCTTTTCTCGCGATGGCCAGTCTGAATGAGGACGTCTTAGCCAAGCGGGCCCACGCCACCACAACTCACTAGATGATAAGTCACGTACTGAAATGCCACGTGATTCCAAGTCAGCGGGGTTACTTTTTGATTCGACATGAGACCACGAATCCTTTCCTACCTTTTCGATTATAGACGAAACTCGATTTTCGACGAACGTTTTCCACTTATGAGCCGGTTTTCTCAACCACGCTAACACGATGGTGGAATCTGTCCACAGGAAAATTTTATAGTCTTTGAGATTAAGCTGCGCTTGGATAGAATCGATCATATTCGCCAGCAATTCTGCTCCACATAATTCCTTTCGTGGTAGGGAAACAAATTTAACGGGGGCAACTTTCGACTTTGCTGCCAAAAGGTGGCTAGTAACCAATCCTTCATTTTCAGCGCAAATATAGATGGCGGCTGCGTACGCCTTTTCCGACGCGTCGCAGAAACCGTGCAATTCGACTTTGTAGGCAGGATCGTAATCTATGAAACGGGGAATTCTGACTTCTTCAATCTTTATGTAGTCATCGAGAAATTCGCGCCATTTGTTCATAGTAAGGGGGTTTAAGTCTTCATCCCAATCAGTACCATCTTTCCATATTTGCTGCATGATTATCTTTGCCATTATAATTTTGGGAGATAGCCATCCAGCTGAGTCGAATAACTTGGCAATTTCAGAAAGCACACATCTTTTTGTGGTTAATTCACGATTCGGTTTAGCTTTGAGCTTGAAATAAAATTGGTCGTTACCAGCATTCCACCTGAGCCCTAAAGTTTTCGTAATACTGGACTCAGACAGTTGAAGGAATTCTTCACCTAGCAAGTGTGTTGAAGGCAGACCTTGCAGCACCATTTCATTGTTAGACGTCCATTTTCGTAGCGTAAAACCCGCTGTTTTGAGAACTGCTATAAGCTCATCGCGAAGTTTTATTGCCGATATGGTATGGGCACCCGAAAGGACATCATCAACATACATACATTTCGCAAGATTTCGCATGCTTGAGGGGAAGTGGATTCGCTTTCTTTTGCGAGTTCTAGCAACGTCCTTATGGCTAGATAGGGAGCACAGTTCACACCGAAGGTGACTGTGTTCAACTCAAAGTCCTGGGTTAACTCATTCGGGGAATCACGATGCAAAATTCGTTGAAAAAGGGTGTGCTTACTCAGTCAGATCGTACTCAGTTTTAAGTTGGGGGTTTTTGATTAATCTCGCCTCGTTTCGTAGGAACTGGGAGAAAGCTATTTTTCGCGAGGGGCCAATATTTAATTTGTCAGGGTAATCTTTTTTAAAGGGGAGTGAAACGACGTATCGACCTTCTTTATTTCGGAACGTAGTGAATGTGTACACATTTTCGCAGTATGTGTCCTCCGGGGAGGACGTTTTCACCGTCGGGATATCCTCAAGCTCCCAAAAACGATGAAGTCGATTGTTCAAATCTACAGGCAAGCAAGGATTGCTGTGTGTCCCGTTGAAGACCGTCCTTAATAATTTTTGGATAAACATCTGCACCAAGCAGTAAATCTATCTCACGACAGCTATGACGATAGATATCAGCCAATCGCAAATTGGAGAATTGGCTATCTTTTATTGCCGATGAGGGGTAATAGGGAAGGTTACCGGTAAGTCTATTGATTATTAAGGCATCCGAAAACACTTCAAACGATTTGTCAACCGGCGATCCGGGTGGACTTGGGCTGCTGATGGCCGAGTATAAAGACCAAGATGCCTTTGCAATTTTTTTGAAATGAATGTCGCCTCCGAGGCAGAGTCGATTAGGGCACGAACAGTACATTTGAGGTCGTTATTGTAGACGTCGCACAGTGGCGCCATTTGAGTTTTTTCGTTGCAAAAATCATATCTTTTGAACCGAATAAGGTAATTGAACAGTTTAAACAGCATATGATAGATAACTGTTCAGCCTATGAAATGTGCATTTGAAAAGGGTGCTACGCTGTGTAGGGGCCTACTTATGGGTTATCAAAGTTAAAATTAGTAGAAAAATCAATTTTATGGTACCTAAAAAAAAATTATTTTTACATTTTTAGATTGTTTTTATTTTTTTTTTCTTTAGGGTTCTAAATTATTACCCAACAAATTAAAAAAAAAAATTTTTTTTTTTTAAATTTATTTTTTCAATTTTCTGTATTTTCGGTATATGGGTAATTCCATGTCAAAACGACCAAGAGTGGGACACGACCCCTTCCGATTTTAATGAAATTTGGTGAGAATGTTCCTTTTATCTTATAAGGAACATATATGAACGAAAAAAAATTTTAAAATTTTTTTTTCAAAAGTTATGTCATACTCAAAATGTCATAATTTCGCCGAATTAGCCGAATGTGTTGAGCTTATTTCTTCAATAACTCGAATAACTCGAATACTCGATAACTCGAATGCCGCGCACCTGGCATTTCACCCTAATTGGGGACGCTGAATTCAGTGGTGCTAACCGTTTTTTTAAATTAGCTCTTGTTTTCAAGATATACCGTTATTTCGAAAATGTAAGGCGCTGCACAGCATATATTCGCGTAACTCAAAAATGGTTTAGTTTATTGAAATAACTAAAAAAACCGAAATTCGGCAATAAATAATAAAGTGGGGTTGGTCATACATTTGACCCATCTAGGAGCATCCTACGCGCTGTAGGGGCCAAATTAAAGAATTTTATTAAACCGCAATATTAGTATGGCAACCATGTCTTTTTAACCTTTTTTACCTCTAGAAGCCAAACGGGCACGTACGGGCAGATAAAATTTTTGAATTATGTAAAGAAATAATCAAAGAACAGATTTTGCAAATATGGCAAATATAGAAAAATATAGATTTTTGTTATTTTCCGTCAAAGTTGAAAAATAGTGAAAAAACGGATAGTTTTTAAATAGTGATTTACCAGGAGAAACACAAAGCAAACAGTTCATTTTTTTTTTATCATTACACATTTAATAAATGCATCAATCAATACAAACAAAAAATAAGGCGATTCGTTACCTATTTTTCGTGATATTACACCTGAAATCGCAACAAATTTACTAAAAATTGTGTGTTTTTTTGAAAACCGAAAGTCGGTCAACTTTGAACGGCTATATCTTCTAAACTAAAAATGTGATATTATTAAGAGTGGCAGATTTGAAATCGTTGAAAAGTTTCCTATAACATGAGTTTATTCAAAACTTCGTCGGTGCTCATGAAAATTTTGATTTTTGCAACCTCGTTTGCTCTACGGGCGCTACTGTGCGTCGACTAACGCTGTACCTAGTACTACAGATTGTGTGGTGGGTTGAAGGTGAGTAGAAAAAGATTGCAACGTTCTATCTGCTGCTTGGGACGAAGTCGAGGGGGTCACATCTAAAGCGGGAAGGGAGCTGTTATTTTGATGAACTTGGGTATTTTTCCCGGTGTTGTTATTAGCTGGGGTTTTCTTCCCGTCTACGCAATGAAGCAGCGAATGATGTTTTCCTTTACATACTTTGAAGGTGAACTTACTTTGGCAATTCTTAGCTCCGTGAGATGTCCCCAGGCAGTTAGTACACTTATTTTGTTTCTTCACCGTGGCGTATCTGTCTTCGGTAGACATGGCCAGAAAAACGGCACAAAATCTGAGCGAGTGAAATTCGGAGCACAGCGCGCATTTACTCTTGTTGTCACGGGGAATATTGGTCTGATAGCTTTTCACCTTGGGCCCTTGGGATGAAGGTTTTGAGGGTTTTGGGGCATGCGAGTTTAAAAACGTGGATCGAATATCCGCGACCGACTCTAAAGTTTGAAACCTTGATGATAAGAAAGCATCTAAGGCTTTCCAAAGATTGTTCCCATAAGCTCAGTGTGGTTTTAGGAAGACACGTTGAGCAAATATATACAAAAATTACATCCCAATTGTCGACTTCAATGATCAACAACCGAAGGTTGGTGATACAATCATTAATAGTGCGTTGTAAACGTCTAAGATCGGAACCAGTTTCCTTTGACATGGGCTTTATGTTGAAAAGCGACTTAAGTTGGGCGTTCACTAATATTCGCTTGTTTTCATAGCGATGAACTAAATTTTGCCAGGCCATATTAAAACCATCATTGGTCATAGGGCATGTCTTTAAAAGCTCTCGCGCTTCACCCTGAGTTTTCTTGACCAGATGGCACATTTTCTCTACTGGTGACAGACGCTTATTGTTGCGGTATAGGGCCGTGAACATGTCACGGAAAGTTGGCCATGATTTATAGTCACCATGAAAGACTTCGGTATCGCATGGGGGTAAAGAAATGTGTGGGGTCATATCGCGTGCGCTATCGCTCGAGGGGGAGGCGGTTTGAGCGTTGGCTTGAAGAGCCTCACGGAGTTCGTGAATCTTTGCCACCACAGCTGTGTGGCTGCCGAAGGTAGAGTAAAACCGTCCCTTTAGGGTCTCTAGATCGATCTCCTCTTTAATAACTTCATAGTTGTCCATCACATCTTCATAACATGATTCGAAACTTGACCAGAGACGATCGATTTGTTTTTCGTGGGCCTCGAGGGTGTGTCGCGTGTGCAACTCTACCTTTAGACCGTCAAAGTAGGTTTTTAATTCGACCACACGATCAGAATAACGTATGACATTTTTTACCGATGCCATTTTTTTCTCAGGTGATTGGGTTTATACGATTTGAAATTTTAAGAGATTTTATTTAAGAAAATTTAGGTAAATTTTCGATGGTGCTTCGTGAAAGCGGCCAGTAAATTATTTCCAGAAAATCTGCGATATTTCCAAAACTCTTGTATGAACGATCGGTAAAAATTATTTGAGAAAATTTCAAGTCAGAATTGTTAGTGGTGCTTCGTGAAAGCGACTCGTGTTTATTAATATAATATATGAAAATATTTTCAGAAAACTTGAATGAAATTTTCAGAGGTGCTTCGTAAAAGCGATCGCTGAAAATTATTTGGGAAAATGTTTGAATATATTCTAAGAAGTTTTCAAAGGTGCCACGTAAAGGCGACAGATGAAAAAATAGTGGGAAAAAAAATTTTAAATAAATTTTCAAAAGTGCTTCGTAAAAGCGACCGATGAAGATTATTGAAAACAAATTTACAGAAATTTCCAAAGGTGCTTTGTAAAAGCGACCAAGGAAAATTATGGGCAAAAAAGTTGAAGAAATTTTCAAAGGTGCTTCGTAAAAGCGACCGATGAAAATAGTTGACAAAAAATTTAAAGAACCGGTGATGATGAATTTTAAATAAATTTTTTATTAAAAAAAATGTTTTAAGAAATTTTCAGAGGTGCTTCGTAAGAGCGACCGATAAATTTGTTATTGATAAAAACAAAATGTTTCTAAGAAATGTTCAGAGGTGCTTCGTAAAAGCGACCGATGAAAATTTGTTGATAAAGTCCAAAGAAACTTTAATGATTAATTTTTAATTAATTTATTATTAATAAAAAATTTAGAGAAATTTTCAGAGGTGCTTCGTTAAAGCGACCAATGAAAATTAGTTGCTAAAAAATTTTAAATGATTAATTTATAATATGGGTATATAGGGGTATAATTAATTCGCAGCAAATGGGCTATCATGTGTCATGGGATTTAGGATGATTTATCTATTTCCATATATTCACTTGATGTTATAATGCAGGTATTTATTTTGGTAGTAAATATTCAATAAATAATGTAATAATAATTTTATTATATCTCCGATGACTTTTCGCGCTGCCCTCGTAACCAGCTGTTAGTATATAGTGTCTTATATACAATTCAATTTGTCCCAGTGACCTAGTTATTTTCTCATATACTTATTTTACACCGTACATACACACATTTACTTTTTGTCTGGTTCTTTGATATCTTTGATCTCTCACCAAATATCAAAAAACCAACGAGTTGATCGACTGCGTAAAATTATGAGATGATATGATATAAAAAAGAAACGAACTGCGAAGGGAGATGTAATGCAGTTGACGATTACTACAACAAAAAAGAGATGCTTGCTGCTTAACCTTGAAGGTTAAGAAGCAACTCACTTTTTACTGTTGTTTCTCTTCTTTTTTTGTGTGTTTTTTGTTCATCAACTTGATGTGTTGATGCTTATGAGGTTGTTAATTTTAAAAGCTGCGGGGGGATGGTAATTGTTTGCAGATTTTGTTATGTCTTTTTGTTGCGGTACAAACTTGTTTTGTAATTTTTTTTGCAACTAGCCCGACTGTTGTTAATTCTGAGTAGGTATGTTTGTTTATTTAGATCAGGGATTTCCATTTCTTTGCACAATTGTGCAAAACAAAATTTACACATATTTTTATGCTCTTCAATTTAGTCGTCGATGTGACTTCGACAAGTGTACATGTCTAGCGGATGCTATATTATTTTGTTTCAGCAAACACTCAAAAAATATTGTGCGGACAAAAATGCTTTTGGTAACATCCAATGCCTTGCGTGCAATTTTTATTTAGAGTTCAAATTTTAAGACTTAAATGTAGAATAATATAACATTTCATTAGTTTACATGCAAAGCAAAGAACTTTGTAAAATGGTAATTATTTGAGATTTAAAATCAATTTTTAAAATTTCAGATAAAAATGCGTTAACAGATATTATTAATGAAAAAATATTGTATTCTAATAATTTGTAATTTTCAAATAATATCTACATTGTTTTGCATTTAAGCTAACGATATGTGTTTTGTTTGTGAAAAAAATTATTTGATGCCTGAAAGTTTCGTTAAAAAGACGTACCTAAATGCAAAAATTATTAAGAAAAAAAACCACAAGAATTTGTTGGTATTTTGTGCTTGCAAAAATATTTTTGTTTCTGTACCAATCGCATCGGTGGGTTTTTTTCTTTGAAAACACTTTTCTTAAGTAAGTAAACACATTTAAAAAACAAGTTAAAAAAAGTCTTGTTTTCCTACAATTATGTATAAACCTATACACATAAAAGCAAATGTGACAGCAGATAAAATTTTTGGGTAAGAAGATGTGTTTTATTGATGTATTAATGAAACTTTATTGTTTCGCACTTTTTGTATTGCTTACTTTTTTATGCTACAATTATATGACCGAGTACAAAGAGTTAACCTTACTAATTTATGGTATTTATTTATCGTAACTTTGACCTGCAATAATGACTATACATTTTTGCAGGCAAACTCAGGTGCGCATTTGGTATTTTGTAAAAAGATATTGAAAAAGGAGATTTCAAATTTAGTAATATTGGAAATTGTTAAGAAAGGAAGACCATTGTGGGATGGTGTTTTTATCAAGCAATTGCTGAAAAAATTTGGGAAAGGCTTAATTATAACACTAAATTTATAGAGTCTCTTCCCCTGTCCAGTCAAACTGTAGGCCGTCGTACTGTTCAATTAGGAACATGTGTAGAATCTGCAATTAGGGAAAAAGTAATTAATTGCGAATTTTTTTCAATTTGTTTAGACGAAAGCACTGACATAAATGATCTGTGTGAACTTGTTATTTGTATTCGATGCGTAGACAGCGAATACACTATTTTTGAGTCAATGTTAACTTTAGAAACATTTTATGGAAATGTAACTGGTACGTTGTTGTATGACGTTGTCACAGAAAAGCTTCTTTCCATTGTAGACATAAACAAATTTGCTGGAGTCTGCACAGATGGAGCGAATGTAATGTTGGGCAAATATAATGGGCTTATAGGCCAATTAAAAAAACACGAATTTGCAGTTCATAACTTTCACTGCATAATTCATCAGACCGCTCTTGCATCGAAATTCATAAGTGATACCCCAGCTATGAAGACAGCAGAGGACATAATAAATAAAATTCGAGGCGGACATCAAGCGCTTACCCACCGAAAATTTGTAACCTTTTTAAAAAATAAAAATGCTATGATCTGTGACCTGAAAATGTTTACAGAAGTTCGGTGGCTAAGTCGCGGTGATTGCCTGAATAGACTTTATGATTTAAGAGAAGAAGTTATTCAGTTCCTAGAAACTGAGAAAATAGAAATAGTTTTAATACAGTGTTTAAAAGACAATAATTTTATTTTAGACTTAGCTTTTTTGGCATATACGACAAGTATGTTAAATGAACTAAATTTGGAATTGCAAGGAAAAGAACGCAATATTTGCGACTTGTCAAAAATCATTCACAATTTTAAAACAAAACTTTTTCTAATTTGTTCCCAAATTAAAACTGGTGATTTTTCCAATTTTCCAAAAACTTCACTTGTTTATAGAAATCTCGAAATCGACAAAAGATATGAATATGCCGAAATATTTGAAACACTTTTCAATAATTTTCAAGACAGGTTTCAAGATTTTGTAATTTTACAACCGCTATTAGATCTTTTCGAAAACCATTTTCGTTGCGATGTAAGCAACTACGAATTTGATATTCAGTCAGAACTAATCATACTACGGAGCGAAGTAAATGCTCCAGACGAAAATAATATTGTAGAGTTCTGGAAAGATTTGGATGGCGAGTTCTATCCTGAACTAAAAAAAAATTCATTTAAGTGCCTCTCTTTATTCGGCACTACTTACCTATGCGAACAAATTTTTTCGGATTTAAAATTTATTTGTTCCAAGCAACGTAATAAATTAAGTTCGTCCCATTTGAACAGCATTAAAAGAAGACCTGACACATGATAGGTAGTCACGAGGGGGGAACAATAATTCGGTTTTTATATTATTTTGTGGAAACCGCGAGAACACGATAGGTACATATGTACATACATATGTAAGTATGTATAAATGAAGTTTGGCACGTTATGCCACGAGGGGGGTTATGTGTATTATACGTATACTTATGGAGGTAAGTATCCAGGTATTGATTTGGACCGGGTATTGCGAGGGGGTAATATTTATTATAGGGGTTTTCCGGGTTATGGATGACCCGGATCCGGTTCGAAGGACCAAAATGTATTGGTACACGGGGTAAAATCATGTAAGGGTGGTAAAACAATTGGGTGGACTTACCGAAGTTGATATAATGGTGTTGATATCCCACTGCCTACGGTTGACGGCCGAAAGTAGGGGTTGGACGACGTAAAATCTGTAGGCCCGAATAGGCGTGGCCGGGGCTGGTGTAATCGGTATATCCGCTTGGGTAAATCACTTGGCGGCAGTGTGGCAAAACTAAATCGGGACCTATGGACACTGGGTTTCCGCACGTTCAGTTTACTTAATTTTGTTCTTTTGTCACAGAGCGTAAAAATGGTTGGTGGCCTAAGTTGTAAGGAAAACCTTCACGTTTTGGCCACTTGAGGTCAATTGGGAACAACGAAATGATTTCCACGGCAATTGAGGATCTTTGCTGCGGCCTGTTCCCTTTGGCAACTTCTTGCGTTTCACTTTTTTCCGTCAGGAAAATCACGTCTTACCAGTATATCACCAAGTTTTTTTTAATTAAACAAATCTTTGCGTTTGGGTGGGAAATAAAGCACTTGATTTATTGAATGCAAAATTTATATAAATTTATATTTTATATTTTTAGGCAAAAATTTATACAAAAACACTTTTTAATTTATGCAATATAACGGTTGGTAAAAAACACTTTCAATTTAAGTATCACTAAACACTTTTAATTATCCAAAAAATTACACACTATTCAGCTCGCAGTCGATATTTAGAACAGGGATGTCAGCGCCTTGCACAATTGTGCAAATTAATTCACATGTACGCTTACGCTCTTTTATTTTGCGAGCGTAAAATATAATTGTTTACTGAATTCACATGTACGCTTACGCTCTTTTATTTTGCGAGCGTAAAATATAATTGTTTACTGATAAACACTCTCATTCAGCGGGAAATATCGCAAATATTGCAAGGCCTGTTTTGAGGCCTCTAAATATATTTATGTATATAAATAAATGTACAATAACTGTATGTAGGTACATCTTTTTTTTTGTTTTATTATCTTTTTTATTTTATTTATTATCTATGTTTTTGTTTTGTTTTATTTCTGTTTTTGACATTGTACAATGATTTTAAAACAGGGATTTCCATTTCTTTGCACAATTGTGCAATTGTGGTTATTTTTTAAGATAGAATTTTAAAATTTTATAAAAATATATATGTAAAGTGAATCCTAATCAACAAAAACTTCAAATTTTCAAAATAATTGTTTTGCATTTAAGCTAACGATATGTGTTTTGTTCGTGAAAAAAATTCGTTGATGCCTGTAACAGGGTCCCTTTTTCTTTCGTTAAAAAGACGTACCTAAATGCAGGAATTATTAAGAAAAGAAAATGCCACAAGAATTTGTTGGTATTTTGTGATTGTAAAAATATTTTTGTTTCTGTACCAATCGCGTCGGTGGGTTTTTTTTTTTTTTGAAAACTCTTTTCTTAAAAAACAAGTTAAAAAAGTCTTGTTTTGCTACAAATTATGTGTAAACCTATACACATAAAAGCAAATGTGACAGCAGGTAAAATTTTTGGGTAAGAAGATGTGTTTTATTGATGTATTAATGAAACTTTATTGCTTCGCACTATTTTTATTGCTTACTTTTTTATGCTACAATTATATGACCGAGTCTAAAGAGTAAACCTTACTACTTTATTATTATTGAGTTCTGGAAAAATTTAGACGGGGCGCTATATCCTATATTAAAAAAAATTCCTTCAAATGTTTGTCGCTTTTCTCCTCAACATATCTTTGCGAACAAATATTTTCCGATTTGAAATACATTTGCTCAAAACAACGCAATAAATTAACATCCGAAAACCTAAAAAATGTTTTGTTGTTACGAAACTGCAATATAAATTTAGAAGATATTATTGGTAAATAAAAGTATTTATTATAGGCTAGTAAAATCTTCTCTTTTTATAATGGTGGTAAATACTTACAGAATATTTTTAAACTTAATATTTGCATTAGTATGAGCAAATGAATTTTCATTGTTAGAATTCGCAAAGGTATGTTGAGCAAAAAACGAAAAATATTGGAAAGAATTGTATTAGGTTGTAAAAAGACTTCAAATATTGTGAACTGCGGAATTTTTCCAAAAAATAAGCAAAGTTTCTGAGGTTCCAAATTAAATTTATTTAAATAATAACTGATTGTGTCTGTCCATAACTCAACATTTTTCGATAATTGTATTATTATTTATTGCTTTTAAGTCTTCATAGCAATAAATGTAAGTTAACTTTAAATGGTCTGATGAAAAATGAATGGAAAGCATGAACTATATTTCCTCGCATATTGCTGACCCTGGTGTTTGCATCGCCCTTTCATGAAAATGTTTTGTAAGTTTTACCTGATTCCCAACAATTTAATCGAACATAGATGACCCTTAGAAAAGGTCTTTAATAAGGCCTCGCAATAGGCCTCGCAACCGCATATTTCGCCCGCTGGGCATGTAAGAGATAAGAGTAATCTCACCAACACAATCATAATTGACATCACTGATTTAGAATGAATAAAATAAGAAAAGTGCATAAGCAACTAACCACTCAACCGCCTGTTGATATTAAAAAAAAACACATAACGAGTCAACGTACTCGCTATTGCGAAAAACTATGTAGGGTTTTCATGCGTAAACAGAGGTTAAAAGAATTAAATAGTTCTACAGCTTCGGGTCCAATGGCATTCAAAAATATAGCCACTTTTACGGGTTCACTTTTTTCCTTCAGTTCAATTGCTGTTGCAAATATTTGAAAATTCTCCAGTTATCAGCAATATTTCCATAAATTTTTAGTTCATCAATCTCTTTCACAAAATCCATATTTGTGTTTTTCTTTAAATACCCTGCAAATAAAATTGGACCACCTGACCCATTTTGATAAAATGGACTACTCCATGGACTAGTCCGATGTAATGCAAGCATGGACCATGTCATTGTTAAAAAGTGTTTGTAGTGAGACGACATGTCTTCGTTTTTTAACGACATGCTTTCGTTTTTAAACGACTTCAAAACTAATCCTCTTGAGTATACCATGGAGTAGTTTTAAAACTACTCCTTAGTGGTCCAAAGGTGGGTTATATGGTCCTCTCCTAGGACATCGTAATGTTAAATAGACCAGGTTTTTTCCATACGTTTGGGTTACTTTTGGACTAGTCCTGGTCCCTTGTGGACTACTCTTTACACGCGTGTTTGGACTGGTCCTATTATTTGCAGGGTATATGTATGTACTAGGGATTGCTGTTCGGTTTTAACCGAAACCGCGGTTTTAAATGCCTAAAAACCGAAACCGAAAACCGATAAAAAAAACCTCGGTTTTAGCTTTAACCCCACGTCTCCATGCGCTTTCGATTAGAACATGACATGACCATAACGCCAGCAGAGCAACGGTATTAATTTGTTCATGTTCTTGTATGTGGCGAATACGTGTTGATGTTCATGTTCTGATTGGCCACAATTTTTGCTGTTGTGCGTTTGGTTGTATACAGAAAATACATTGCATGACCAACATCATGGCGCACATGGATGCTAAGACTAATGTTTAGGCAACGATGGCAGCACATGAACGAAACATGAACATGAACAGTCTACACGAGTAGAATTCATGTGCGACATGCTGTTCTTATCAAGTTGATGGATGGTGGAGACGGGTAGTAACTTTAACAATGTATTTATGCTTGAAGAAATTGCAAATTAAACATCATACTCGTACTTCCCTGCAAATAATAGGACCAGTCCAAGCACGCGTGTAGAGAGTAGTCCACAAGGGACCAGGACTGGTCCAAAAGTAACCCAAACTTATGAAAAAAACCTGGTCTATTTAACATTACGATGTCCTAGGAGAGGACCATATAACCCACCTTTGGACCACTTTAAAACTACTCCATGGTATACTTTCGTTTAAAAACGAAAGCATGTCGTTAAAAAACGAAGACATGTCGTCTCACTACAAACACTTTTTAACAATGACATGGTCCATGATTGCATTACATCGGACCAGTCCATGGAGAAGTCCATTTTATCAAAATGGATCAGGTGGTCCAATTTTATTTGCAGGGTTAATATACAAAAACTTAATACATAACAGCCTTCAACAATGACAAGGTATTTCAAAATTCTTAAAATACAAAATAAGTACTAAGAAGAACAAATGTTATCTTTATAACTATTAAGTACACAGCTTATTTGTGAGGCATAAACTGCCACCAGGGCCACTTGAATTTTGCATGGAGTATCTTGTGGCTATAATAAAAACTCACACTAACGAACCCCTGGGCAAGGCTGGGACTTATTTGATATGTATGGAGTTTTATGGCTATAGCAGGAACATTTTGTTGGGAAATAAAATAATTTTTCGAAAAAACAGAAAAGGAAGAATTCTTAATAGGGTATTCATTTAATCGGGCTTTTGCTTTAATCGGTTAATCGCTCGATTAATTAACCGAGGTTTTGGTTTAATCGGTTAATAATCGGTTAATATTGCTTTTGATCGGTTAACCGATTAATAAAGTTTTGTTATAAATTAAGTAATTTCAATAAATAAAAATGCAAAAATTATTTATTATTTGGAGTTTATTAGTGAAAAAAAAAACAATTACATAACAAACAAAACAATTCTTGGACTAAAATGAGCAAACAAAGAAAATTCAATACTAATTAATACATATGGGCATTCCCACAGAATGTTCTACCAGGATGAAAGAATAGTATGTTGGTAAGCATCGTCTTTCATTGTTTATTATTATAAAAAAAAGTATGTTTTTATAAAAGAATGGTTTTTATAGCATATCTCAGCTGTTTTACTTGAGGAAATTGGGCTGGAAACTGGAAAACTTTATATTTTTTAAAACTACATCTAAAGACATTTTTATATAATTATTTTACATGCAAAAAAAAAATGTTATGTTTGGACTTTTTCTTCACAATCTCTCCATTACAATCAATTGTAAATTGAGTATTAGGTTTTTGTTAAGGAAATTTTAAGATATTTTTGAGAAAATTCATGGTGATAATAATAAAAAAACATATGGAAAAATCGTAAGTTCGCGACCCCGTAAGTTCGAAAAATAATTTGGTTTAAATGTTTAGCATTTAAGCGATTATTATCTTTAGATTTGTTAAATCTTGATTTGGAGAAAAATTCTTGCATTTATCGAAGATGTTAGAGAAATCCAAAGCAATCCATAATACAGAATATCTAATTTCTCAGTCTTTTTCCTGGATTTCTCTAAACATATAAAATCTTTCATTATGCCATTATATTACTGTTTTAATTTTTTACAATTTTGATCACTTCTAATTGTTTCGGTTACTATCGAGAGTTTCTTCTGTTGTCAGGCCATCATCTGGCATAGCTCAGCACCGCACATTCTGCAAAAAAATTTATTTCCGAATCCCTTAGTTTCTGGTTTTGTACTGTATCTAAAGAATGTATTGCTAGAAGAAAATATATTGTATGCAAAAATATTTTCTGAACACATACCTTTTGAATATGAGACGAAACAAATAATAAAAAACACAAACAAATTTGTTATAATACATACTATAAAAAATTCAAAATTTTGTTATATCGGTTAATCGGTTAATCGACTGAAATTAACCGGCTTAATCGTTAATCGAAAAAACGCAATTTTAAATTAACCGATCAGTTAATCGGGTAGTAATTAATCGGTTAACCGGTTAACGGTTAACCGAATGAATACCCTACTTCTTATGTGTTGTGTATGCTTTTTGAAACGTTTCATTTTGATTTTATTTACTGCAGTACATATATTATAGGGAAGGGCCTGACCAGGCCCAGGTGGATACAATATGCACAAAATTTTCATTTGGCCAATTGCGCAATTAAGGAATACATAAAGTTTCGTTCTAATATACTTAATAATTACATAAAAAATCCAGAAAAAAAGTCAAAAAATGCCTGGCCAGGCCCAGGTTTACACTTAAGGACGAATAAAAGTACCTGAATGGAAACAAATAAAAAACTTGCAAAAAAAAATTATATGTTTATGTATGAATTTAACTTTGATATTTTCAAAACCGAAAACCGAACCGAAACCGGCCGGTTTTAATCATTTTAAAACCGAAACCGCGGTTTCACATTTTTACGGTTTTTAGCAAACTCTAGTATGTACGTATTTTATACTTTTTGGTGGTCTGCCACGTTATTTTACTTGATGACTGGACACGTTGAGCTTTACTTTTCCCATTCACTTTTTATATATAAACTTTTTCAAATTATTTGTCTTAAAAAACATGAGTTTTCATAATCGAACGTTTGTTCTTTATCGACTGCGCCATGTATTAATTACAAGTGATGCGAACACAACTAATCAGTTTAAGCATCATTTATTGACTAAAAATCTAAGTTATTATAATATCTTAACAATAGGTATATAAGGAATATTAATATAAAAGGAAATCAATAAAATACACTGTAGGCTTAAGGCTCAGTTAGGCGAACGTTGCTGTACCGTATCTGTAAAATGAAAACCAATACAAAAGCTTACCGAAATGCAATGTACCGTTGTTGCAACGTGCCAATCGGTATAAAATAGAATTTTATGCAGTTGTTACGTGACATTTGTAAGACAGTGATGGGCGGCTTCTATGTTACATTGAATGTGGGTAATTTTGCTCTTTTTTTGGTACTTTTTTCAGTAAATCTATGGAATTGCGACAAAACAACTTACAATACAACATATTTACAAATATACATATGTTTAGATGTTTAAAGTAAACAAATGCATATACACATACAATGGAAATGTGAAACATATAAAAGACTTTAAATGTATCAAAACCTTGGTTGGTGTATGCACATTTACAATATATGTATACTAAAAATTTATATATGCTAAAATACAAATTTATTTATTGTCAATCTATAATATAAATATTAAAATTTTTTACATACACAAAATACAGTTAAATACCATTTAAATCACGTCGTACCTTTTCTGCACAACAATCACCATTTGAACATTTTTGATTCCCATCACTGTGTGTTTTGTTTTATGTATATTATTGCTTTTTGTTTATGTATGTGAAAACATATGACACGTTTTCAAACGTTCTATAAGTGCACCAACGTGCATACAGTACGGTGCGGTACATTACGGGTACAGCGACGTTCGCCTAACTGAGCCTTTAGTACATATTAGGGATGCCAATCGGGATTGGTTTTAGAAAATCCCGGGATTCGGGATTTTGAAATCCCGATCCTGAAATTCCGGGATTTCTGGATCCCGGAATTTTCCGGTATTTTTTTTTAAATAAACAACACTTTTTATTTATTTATGAATTTTCAAAAGGTATTACATAAATAGCATTTATTTTTAAAAAAGAACAATAACTGCCTATTTCACGATGTCACTCGAACGTTTACGTTCGCACAAATAACATGTAAACCAATAACAAATTTTTTAATTTTGCTTTATATGTTATTTGTGCGAACGTAAACGTTCGAGTGACATCGTAAAATAGTAAGTAAGAAAGTATAGTCGGTCAAGCCCGACATTATGATGCCCTACACCACAGTATTTAAAAACACATCATGCCCTATAAATATGGATTTATCTATGCTTATAAACTTCATGAAAATCGGTTTGAAAGTTTGTGAGAGGCAGAAATTGCCCTCTACCTCCCCTTGTGGTCCTATTTTTTAAAAACTGTATAGCGTATGTGTCCATATAGATATGGATCTATCTATGTTTTAAATTTCATTCAAATCGGTTGGATAGTTTCTGAGAGGAAGAAATTTCCCCCTATCTTCCCTCGTGGTCCTACAATTTGGCCCATTTTCAATAGGCTAGTCCTTGTGCCAATAAGAACCTATGTCCCAAATTTTATCAAATTATCTCCAAAATTGCGACCTGTACTTTGCGCACAAGGTTACATGGACATCCAGCCAGCCGGACGGACATCGTTAGTTCGACTCAGATAGTGATTCCGAGTTGATCGGTATACTTTAAGGTGGGTCTAGGACCAATATTTTAGGGCGTTACACACATCAGCACAAATGCATAATACCCTCTCCACTATTATGGTGTGGGTATAAAAATTTGGAAAAGGTTTCCTGATGAGCTGGCCTTAGCAACCAGTGAAATGCGCATAGAAGCTAGCTTTCCCTCGACAATAAATTTCAGTGTATTTATCAAATATGAAAAATTGGGAATTAAGCACGTCATACGGATATCGTATTAATAATACAACTAAATATAATTAATAATATTTTTTTTTTTTTGTATAGAGTATAAAAATTCAATAAAAACTAAAATTTTTGTACACAAAAGTTGATATATTAAAAACCCCGGGATTAATAACAATAAATTTCGGGATTTCCCGTTTGGCATCCCTAGTACATACATCAACAGATGCCTTTAAGCTTAATACATAATTGCACTAATAAGCAAACAATACAGTACCTCGTTTCTGTATTTCTCGCATCGTCAAATTTCTTACATGAAGTGTGAAACAAAAAATTCCATCGTTTCTCGATTTATGAGATAAAAGTGTTTCTGTATTTGAATGCGAAAACAGACACAACAAATTCTGTTTATACTGGAATATTTCCAGTAATTAAGTGTCAAATAAAAGCGAAACGTCAACAAAAGAAATAAATATAATAAAAACGGGCTGCCAGATTTGACGAGTTATTGTCATTTTGACAACTTTTTGTTCCGAAATTAGCAAAGTGACGATTTAATGATTTTTCTAAAAAAGTGACGAAAGCCAAAACAAAATCAAAAATATTTTATAATTTTGTTGTTACTTTCTATAGAAATTCATATTGAATTTTTAAATTTCAAACACTTCTTATAGTTGTTGAGTGTCAACTAAATATAAATTCAAGTTTACTTCAACTAAACCAGCGTTTACACCATATGTGATTTATTAGCCACAATTAAGCCAGTTAAATTCGATTGTAGAACTGATTTTAAAACACTTAACTACAAAAAGCTTCTGTTTATGTGTATTTATATTGTATATATGTATGTATATAATTTCCTTTAACTCGTTCCATAAATAGATTGCATAACACTATGTAAGCCATTTAAATTCGATTGTAGAACTTATTTTAAAACACCGAACTACAAAAAGCTTATATTTATAAAAGAATGGTTTTTATAGCATATCTCAGCTGTTTTACTTGAGGAAATTGGGCTGGAAACTGGAAAACTTTATATTTTTTAAAACTACATCTAAAGACATTTTTATATAATTATTTTACATGCAAAAAAAAATGTTATGTTTGGACTTTTTCTTCACAATCTCTCCATTACAATCAATTGTAAATTGAGTATTAGGTTTTTGTTAAGGAAATTTTAAGATATTTTTGGGAAAATTCATGGTGATAATAATAAAAAAACATATGGAAAAATCGTAAGTTCGCGACCCCGTAAGTTCGAAAAATAATTTTTTTTAAATGTTTAGCATTTAAGCGATTATTATCTTTAGATTTGTTAAATCTTGATTTGGAGAAAAATTCTTGCATTTATCGAAGATGTTAGAGAAATCCAAAGCAATCCATAATACAGAATATCTAATTTCTCAGTCTTTTTCCTGGATTTCTCTAAACATATAAAATCTTTCATTATGCCATTATATTACTGTTTTAATTTTTTACAATTTTGATCACTTCTAATTGTTTCGGTTACTATCGAGAGTTTCTTCTGTTGTCAGGCCATCATCTGGCATAGCTCAGCACCGCACATTCTGCAAAAAAATTTATTTCCGAATCCCTTAGTTTCTGGTTTTGTACTGTATCTAAAGAATGTATTGCTAGAAGAAAATATATTGTATGCAAAAATATTTTCTGAACACATACCTTTTGAATATGAGACGAAACAAATAAAAAAAAACACAAACAAATTTGTTATAATACATACTATAAAAAATTCAAAATTTTGTTATATCGGTTAATCGGTTAATCGACTGAAATTAACAGGCTTAATCGTTAATCGAAAAAACGCAATTTTAAATTAACCGATCAGTTAATCGGGTAGTAATTAATCGGTTAACCGGTTAACGGTTAACCGAATGAATACCCTACTTCTTATGTGTTGTGTATGCTTTTTGAAACGTTTCATTTTGATTTTATTTACTGCAGTACATATATTATAGGGAAGGGCCTGACCAGGCCCAGGTGGATACAATATGCACAAAATTTTCATTTGGCCAATTGCGCAATTGAGGAATACATAAAGTTTCGTTCTAATATACTTAATAATTACATAAAAAATCCAGAAAAAAAGTCAAAAAATGCCTGGCCAGGCCCAGGTTTACACTTAAGGACGAATAAAAGTACCTGAATGGAAACAAATAAAAAACTTGCAAAAAAAAATATATATGTTTATGTATGAATTTAACTTTGATATTTTCAAAACCGAAAACCGAACCGAAACCGGCCGGTTTTAATCATTTTAAAACCGAAACCGCGGTTTCACATTTTTACGGTTTTTAGCAAACTCTAGTATGTACGTATTTTATACTTTTTGGTGGTCTGCCACGTTATTTTACTTGATGACTGGACACGTTGAGCTTTACTTTTCCCATTCACTTTTTATATATAAACTTTTTCAAATTATTTGTCTTAAAAAACATGAGTTTTCATAATCGAACGTTTGTTCTTTATCGACTGCGCCATGTATTAATTACAAGTGATGCGAACACAACTAATCAGTTTAAGCATCATTTATTGACTAAAAATCTAAGTTATTATAATATCTTAACAATAGGTATATAAGGAATATTAATATAAAAGGAAATCAATAAAATACACTGTAGGCTTAAGGCTCAGTTAGGCGAACGTTGCTGTACCGTATCTGTAAAATGAAAACCAATACAAAAGCTTACCGAAATGCAATGTACCGTTGTTGCAACGTGCCAATCGGTATAAAATAGAATTTTATGCAGTTGTTACGTGACATTTGTAAGACAGTGATGGGCGGCTTCTATGTTACATTGAATGTGGGTAATTTTGCTCTGTTTTTGGTACTTTTTTCAGTAAATCTATGGAATTGCGACAAAACAACTTACAATACAACATATTTACAAATATACATATGTTTAGATGTTTAAAGTAAACAAATGCATATACACATACAATGGAAATGTGAAACATATAAAAGACTTTAAATGTATCAAAACCTTGGTTGGTGTATGCACATTTACAATATATGTATACTAAAAATTTATATATGCTAAAATACAAATTTATTTATTGTCAATCTATAATATAAATATTAACATTTTTTACATACACAAAATACAGTTAAATACCATTTAAATCACGTCGTACCTTTTCTGCACAACAATCACCATTTGAACATTTTTGATTCCCATCACTGTGTGTTTTGTTTTATGTATATTATTGCTTTTTGTTTATGTATGTGAAAACATATGACACGTTTTCAAACGTTCTATAAGTGCACCAACGTGCATACAGTACGGAGCGGTACATTACGGGTACAGCGACGTTCGCCTAACTGAGCCTTTAGTACATATTAGGGATGCCAATCGAGATTTGTTTTTTTGGATCCCGGAATTTTCCGGTATTTTTTTTTAAATAAACAACACTTTTTATTTATTTATGAATTTTCAAAAGGTATTACATAAATAGCATTTATTTTTAAAAAAGAACAATAACTGCCTATTTCACGATGTCACTCGAACGTTTACGTTCGCACAAATAACATGTAAACCAATAACAAATTTTTTAATTTTGCTTTATATGTTATTTGTGCGAACGTAAACGTTCGAGTGACATCGTAAAATAGTAAGTAAGAAAGTATAGTCGGTCAAGCCCGACATTATGATGCCCTACACCACAGTATTTAAAAACACATCATGCCCTATAAATATGGATTTATCTATGCTTATAAACTTCATGAAAATCGGTTTGAAAGTTTGTGAGAAGCAGAAATTGCCCTCTACCTCCCCTTGTGGTCCTATTTTTTAAAAACTGTATAGCGTATGTGTCCATATAGATATGGATCTATCTATGTTTTAAATTTCATTCAAATCGGTTGGATAGTTTCTGAGAGGAAGAAATTTCCCCCTATCTTCCCTCGTGGTCCTACAATTTGGCCCATTTTCAATAGGCTAGTCCTTGTGCCAATAAGAACCTATGTCCCAAATTTTATCAAATTATCTCCAAAATTGCGACCTGTACTTTGCGCACAAGGTTACATGGACATCCAGCCAGCCGGACGGACATCGTTAGTTCGACTCAGATAGTGATTCCGAGTTGATCGGTATACTTTAAGGTGGGTCTAGGACCAATATTTTAGGGCGTTACACACATCAGCACAAATGCATAATACCCTCTCCACTATTATGGTGTGGGTATAAAAATTTGGAAAAGGTTTCCTGATGAGCTGGCCTTAGCAACCAGTGAAATGCGCATAGAAGCTAGCTTTCCCTCGACAATAAATTTCAGTGTATTTATCAAATATGAAAAATTGGGAATTAAGCACGTCATACGGATATCGTATTAATAATACAACTAAATATAATTAATAATATTTTTTTTTTTTTTTGTATAGAGTATAAAAATTCAATAAAAACTAAAATTTTTGTACACAAAAGTTGATATATTAAAAACCCCGGGATTAATAACAATAAATTTCGGGATTTCCCGTTTGGCATCCCTAGTACATACATCAACAGATGCCTTTAAGCTTAATACATAATTGCACTAATAAGCAAACAATACAGTACCTCGTTTCTGTATTTCTCGCATCGTCAAATTTCTTACATGAAGTGTGAAACAAAAAATTCCATCGTTTCTCGATTTATGAGATAAAAGTGTTTCTGTATTTGAATGCGAAAACAGACACAACAAATTCTGTTTATACTGGAATATTTCCAGTAATTAAGTGTCAAATAAAAGCGAAACGTAAACAAAAGAAATAAATATAATAAAAACGGGCTGCCAGATTTGACGAGTTATTGTCATTTTGACAACTTTTTGTTCCGAAATTAGCAAAGTGACGATTTAATGATTTTTCTAAAAAAGTGACGAAAGCCAAAACAAAATCAAAAATATTTTATAATTTTGTTGTTACTTTCTATAGAAATTCATACTGAATTTTTAAATTTCAAACACTTCTTATAGTTGTTGAGTGTCAACTAAATATAAATTCAAGTTTAGTTCAACTAAACCAGCGTTTACACCATATGTGATTTATTAGCCATAAGTAAGCCAGTTAAATTCGATTGTAGAACTTATTTTAAAACACTTAACTACAAAAAGCTTCTGTTTATGTGTATTTATATTGTTTATATGTATGTATATAATTTCCTTTAACTCGTTCCATAAATAGATTGCATAACACTAAGTAAGCCATTTAAATTCGATTGTAGAACTTATTTTAAAACACCGAACTACAAAAAGCTTATATTTATGTGTATGTATATTGTATACGTACATATTTAAAGCTTTTTGCCATAATACAAGAAGTTTTTGTAAATGCATTCCTTAAACTGTTTTAAATTAATAAAGGCAATTTGTTTTCTAAACAAACGCTCAATTTGTAGAAAAATTTTATAGCGAAAACTTTCTTTATAAATGGTCTTTATAACACTTAATAAACCTTTGGACTTATTTTATAAACAGTTATAACTTCGGACTATTAGTGTTTTATAGATATTTTTAATATACAATACATCAAGATTTTCAATACTAATATTATAAAGTTGAATCATTTGTATGTTTCTACACAGAAACAATTTTTTCTCACATATCGAGAAACGATGGAATTTTTTGTTTCACACTACATGTGAGAAATTTTACGATGCGAGAAATACAGAAACGAGCTACTGTACATTGATTTTTACACTAGACGTGGGCATAACTTATACAAAACCAATTTTAACTAATAAAGTAATTAACAAATGCTTAATAACTAATCAATACAAGTAAACACATAAATTAATCTAATACTTAACCTATAATAACAACTAATTCTTAACTAAAGTTACTTTCGTAACAATATATTAAATTTTTTAATTTGGTAATAGTTTCCGCATAATACGTGTGATATATCGATATTTATTATCTAAAAAATATCGATTCGATAAATGCATATCAATATATTTTTTTAATTTGACCATCCCTACTGCCAACAACGAAAACTCGTTCCATAAATAGATTGTATAACACTAAGTTAGCCAGTTAAATTCGATTGTAGAATTTATTTTAAAACACAGAACTACAAAAAGCTTCTGTTATGTGTATGCATATTGTATTTCCTTTAACTCCGGGTGGAGCGTAGGGCCATATGTATATTGTATACTTACATATTTAAAGCTTTTTGCCATAATATAAGAACATTTTGTATATACATTCCATAAGCTGCTTTAAATTAATAAAGGAAAGCAATTTGTTTTCTAAACAAAATCCTCAATTTGTAGAAAAATTTGAAAACGAAAACTTTATTTTTTTTTTCTTTCTTTTATAACACTTATTATACATTTGGACTTATTTTATAAACAGTTTATAACTTCGGACTATTAGTGTTTTATAGTTATTTTTAATATGCAATACATCAAGATTTTCTATACTAATACTATAAAGTTGATTAATTCCCTGTAGGAAGTCAAACACATTTTTATGTAACTTAAAACTGGTTTTTTTATAACCATAACTAGTTGATTTAGTGACTTTGTTCCTTGTCGACGACTCACTATTTTAACATAGGCTGTAGTCAATTAGTTATCTCTGCATGACTTTTAAATTGACTACTAATTACTTATTTTTTAACCAATTTGTAGGTAAATAGTAGTATAGTCGGCTTATAATAAATTATTTAAATTTTAAAATATTTTTGTCAAAAATACATATGTATTTACATATAAACATACATACATACGTATGTATATAAAAAAATGTATTTAAGAAGATTTTGCATCAAATTGCTTTAAATGATGATGTATAAATAGTGCTGAAATAAATACGCTACATACATAATTTCTTGTACATAAACAGATTTTTATTGCTTTCATTTTGAATTATTTTCAATTATTATTATTATTTTAATTTGTTTGTGTATATTTTTTCATTTGACTTCATGGCATGCTTGTTTTACTTATTTTGTTTCTATTTGTGTTTTATGTGTGCCTGTATGCAATATGTTTGGTTGATATCTGCACGAGATTTAACCCAATTTGTAGCCATTTGAAAAATAGTTCATTTATAGTTAGTGTTTTTCGCAACTGACTATTTTATTTACTACAGGGTTTGTATGTTTCTATGTTTGTATGTATGTTTTTACATGCATACAAATATAAATAAAAATGATTTTACATATTTTTTTTCTCATTATTTTTTATTGAATCTTCATATATTAAATATGTACTAACAATAACTAATCAAATCTTATCCTAATACTTTATTTATGTCCTGCCAGTGCCAGACAAAAAATTTTTTTCATAACGGGTTCTGTTCACATATGTATATAGGTGTTTATCGCTAATTGGGTAAGTGCTGCAGTGTTTCTTCTTCTTAAGCGAGTGTGGCCGCCATGATTTAAAATATTTCGAGCTAGTGGATTTGGGTGGTGTTCGGCCTTTTTAAATATTTTACTGCATATTTTGTAATCATAGTTTTTACTAATGGCACATTGAGATCCTTATGAATGTTTGAGTTTTTAACATTCCAGGGAGTGGCTGTGATTATTCGACGAAGTTTATTTTGGCGTCTTTGAATTTTTTCGATATAAGATGCCGAGACAGCGCCCCTATTTGAATACTGTAGCACCAGATAGGTTTTAAGATAGAGTTGGAAAGTAGAGGCTTGCAACCGAGACTAAGGACAGAATTTCTTCCAATAAGCCAATGAATTTGAATGGCTTTTAGTTTAATTTGAGTTAATTTTGCCTCTATAAGGCATTTCCACGTTAATCGCCGATCCAGATGTATACCGAGATATTTTACATGCGAATGTTGAGGAATTATTTCATTATTGATTAGGGGGCAAGATTCCCGGCGTTATATGTACGCATTTTTGCTCATTGACCATTATCCTCCATTGTCTTAACCATATTTCTAGTTGAAATATATGATGCTGTTAGTAACGCGATGCTTCATAACGATTTTCGTGGACGCTTAGAAAGCTGTATCGCCTGCAAAAGTTGAAGTTTGTGTGTAGTTGCTTGTTGGCATGTCCGAAGTATATATTAAGTATAATAGGGGGCCCAGGATGCTGCCTTGTAGGACTCCAGAGTCAATGAGCTGAGGTGAACTTAAGAAATTTCCTTCTTTAATAATAAATTGACGACCGACAGGTAAATTTTGCTTCAATTTATGTAATAAGCCTTCATGCCTGACTTTATCAAAAGCTTGCGAAACATCGATGAAGAGTGCTGAGTAATATTTCTTTTGTTCAAATGCTTTTCTTATGACATTTACTATTCGATGAGTCTGTTCGATTGTGCTAGGCTCTCTTCTGAAGCCGAATTGATGATTAGGTATAGACCCATTGTCATTTAAAATTGGGGTTAATTTTGACGCCAAGAGCTTCTCAAACAGCTTTGATATATTAGATAATCAGCTAGTAGGCATATAAGACCCAACTTTTGGATGATCTTTACCTGGCTTTGGTATCATGGTAAATAAGGAAACCTTCCATTTTTGAGGATAATATTTAAGGCGTAAAATAGCATTAAAAATAAAAAGAATAATTTTCTTTGCTTTCTCAGTGTTTAAGTCACAAATGGCCTTTTCGATTTCTCTTATCTTAAATACGAGGGGAAAAGCTGCTCTAGCAATACTGTGAGATATATTTGGTGTAAATACGTTTTTCAAGTGACTAACAAACATATTTCCGTTTTCAATTTCGTTTCTTGCCCAACTACCATTCAAGTTTCTTAATGGTGGCTTGGATATAACTGGCCTTTTTAGATTTCTAGCTGCACGCCATAATGAGTAGTCAGATTGTGGAGTTGCATCAAGTTCCTTAAGATATTTTTCTAGCGAAGCCGTTTTCTGTTTCTGCAGTAACTTTCTTAGCCTTTTTGTGCACTCTTTTAATAAATTCTTAAGTTACGGTGATCTGTAAAGATGCCACTCTCTTCGAACTCTCCTTTTTTCAATCAAAAGCCGATCGATATCTGAAGAATATATTATATTATTTTTAATTTTTTTGGGGGTAACGCTGGAATGTTGAACAGCTAGTTTAAGAAAACTGTCAAAGTTAACAATAAAGAGATCCACATTCTCCGGTGTACTAAGCGGAATATTTTCTGTGCAATGGGCACTGAGAAATTTTTTATATTTTAACCAATTTATTTGTGTGGCGACCACATATAAACCCATTTTAGAGATTGTGTTAAACAAAAAACGACCTTTCGGTGTTATAAGTCGTGACTTCCAGAAGGTATGTTTAGCGTTATAATCGCCAGCGGCCAGGAAACAGGGTCCTAATGATTTATAATATTTATAATATTGGCCTTCTGATATGGAAAATCTAGGTGGAGAGTATAAAGAAGAAATTACTATGTATGTTTCGATTTAGCTCTTCAACACAAATAGTCGTTGCTTGCAGATAGTCTTCACGGTGATCACACATTAGGTAGCGTTTGACTCAGGTTTTTATCAAAATGGCAGAACCTCTACAAGCTCTATCTCGAGGGTCCTTAGTTTCATATATTATGTAACCATTAATTTTAAATGTGGTTGTTGAGGTCAGATAAGTTTCAGAAACCATCATAACATCAATTTGTTTATTTTGAAGAAAGAATTCTGGTTCATTTTTATGTTGGCTGATGCCGTTTGCGTTCCAAAAACAAATTTTTAAACAGTTCATGGTTTGTTAAGTACAGCTTGCAATAACATCGATTTCATTCTAAGAATTTCCTGCATCATATTGCCCATTGTGTTTGTAAAATTATGTACTGTTTGCACAAATGTTTCCATGGTTTTTTCTAGACGACTTAAATGAGAAACTAGAGTTTCATCATTACTTGGCGAAGCACCTTGCATTGACACTCTCCACTATTGTGGTGTGGGTATAAAAATTTGGAAAAGGTTTCCCGATGAGCTGGCCTTAGCAACCAGTGAAATGAGCATAGAAGCTAGCTTTCCCTCGACAATAAATTTCAGTGTATTTATCAAATATGAAAAATTGGGAATTAAGCACGTCATACGGATATCGTATTAATAATAAACTAAATATAATTAATAATATTTTTTTTTTTTTGTATAGAGTATAAAAATTCAATAAAAACGAAAATTTTTGTACACAAAAGTTGATATATTAAAAACCCCGGGATTTCCCGTTTGGCATCCCTAGTACATACATCAACAGTAGTGCGATTCTGTAAATAATTTTAACAATAGTTGTCATTGTTAAAAAAATTAACAAGCAAATTAACGATTTTGCTATTCTGTAGCATTTTAAACAGCACTTGTTATCGTTAAGTCAGCTGCTTGTGTTAAGTAAACGACAACTTTTTTAGTGTTGTTTATTTATTGTTAAATGTTGCAAAAATAAAAAAATATTTAGTTAAAAGAAATAATATAACTTGAAAATTGCAATTAAATAATTTGCATTTAATTTAATAGTAAAATGTTTGGCTTATCTTCTTAAAAAAAAACAAAAAACTAAAAGAAATTCTGTTTAGTTTTAATAATTTTATTTGTTCTTTTTTATTCCTCTTTGTGTTTTTCGTTATTTTACCCTTTTTTTGACAGTGATACCACTTGACGTTAATTTTTATCTATGTTTTTAACAACAATTTACAGAATCACATAATCGTTAGTGCAAACAACAAAACATGTTGACAATTATAACATCTGTTGTTATTGTTAAAAGTTACAGAATCCCACTACAGATGCCGTTAAGCTTAATACATAATTGCACTAATGCTGGGTACACACTATGCAACGCGTTTACGGAATCTAGTGAATTAAATTCATTTTCATTCATTCTAGATTGCATCAACATCAAAACGCTTTGATATTTTGAGGTTGCATTGAAACAGATTGCATGTAGGTTGCATTGTGTGTACCCAGCATAATAAGCAAACAATACAGAATATAAAAAGAATAAATATACAGAGTTATTTGACAGTTTTAATAGAGCATTTGATACTTTTTTATATTTCTACACATGAAACACTGATTTATAGTTGTTGAGTGTCAACTAAATATAAATTCAAGTTTAGTTCAACTAAACCAGCGTTTACACCATATGTGATTTATTAGCCATAAGTAAGCCAGTTAAATTCGATTGTAGAACTTATTTTAAAACACTTAACTACAAAAAGCTTCTGTTTATGTGTATTTATATTGTATATATGTTTGTATATAATTTCCTTTAACTCGTTCCATAAGTAGATTGCATAACACTAAGTAAGCCATTTAAATTCGATTGTAGAACTTATTTTAAAACACCGAACTACAAAAAGCTTCTGTTTATGTGTATTTATATTGTATATATGTATATAATTTCCTTTAACTCGTTCCATAAATAGATTGTACAACACTAAGTTAGCCATTTAAATTCGATTGTAGAACTTATTTTAAAACACCGAACTACAAAAAGCTTCTATTTATGTGTATGTATATTGTAAACGTACATATTTAAAGCTTTTTGCCATAATACAAGAAGTTTTTGTAAATGCATTCCTTAAACTGTTTTAAATTAATAAAGGCAATTTGTTTTCTAAACAAACGCTCAATTTGTAGAAAAATTTTATAGCGAAAACTTTCTTTATAAATGGTCTTATAACACTTAGGGAGTAATTTTGTTGTTCACTTCACCTTGCGTTGAGAAAATTTTCATATAAAATTTTTTGAATTTTAAAAATTTCAAAAAATTTTATATGAAAATTTTCTCAACGCAAGGTGAAGTGAACAACAAAATTACCCCCTTAATAAACCTTTGGACTTATTTTATAAACAGTTATAACTTCGGACTATTAGTGTTTTATAGATATTTTTAATATACAATACATCAAGATTTTCAATACTAATATTATAAAGTTGAATCATTTATATGTTTCTACACAGAAACAATTTTTTCTCACATATCGAGAAACGATGGAATTTTTTGTTTCACACTACATGTGAGAAATTTTACGATGCGAGAAATACAGAAACGAGCTACTGTACATTGATTTTTACACTAGACGTGGGCATAACTTATACAAAACCAATTTTAACTAATAAAGTAATTAACAAATGCTTAATAACTAATCAATACAAGTAAACACATAAATTAATCTAATACTTAACCTATAATAACAACTAATTCTTAACTAAAGTTACTTTCGTAACAATATATTAAATTTTTTAATTTGGTAATAGTTTCCGCATAATACGTGTGATATATCGATATTTATTATCTAAAAAATATCGATTCGATAAATGCATATCAATATATTTTTTTAATTTGACCATCCCTACTGCCAACAACGAAAACTCGTTCCATAAATAGATTGTATAACACTAAGTTAGCCAGTTAAATTCGATTGTAGAATTTATTTTAAAACACAGAACTACAAAAAGCTTCTGTTATGTGTATGCATATTGTATTTCCTTTAACTCCGGGTGGAGCGTAGGGCCATATGTATATTGTATACTTACATATTTAAAGCTTTTTGCCATAATATAAGAACATTTTGTATATACATTCCATAAGCTGCTTTAAATTAATAAAGGAAAGCAATTTGTTTTCTAAACAAAATCCTCAATTTGTAGAAAAATTTGAAAACGAAAACTTTATTTTTTTTTTCTTTCTTTTATAACACTTATTATACATTTGGACTTATTTTATAAACAGTTTATAACTTCGGACTATTAGTGTTTTATAGTTATTTTTAATATGCAATACATCAAGATTTTCTATACTAATACTATAAAGTTGATTAATTCCCTGTAGGAAGTCAAACACATTTTTATGTAACTTAAAACTGGTTTTTTTATAACCATAACTAGTTGATTTAGTGACTTTGTTCCTTGTCGACGACTCACTATTTTAACATAGGCTGTAGTCAATTAGTTATCTCTGCATGACTTTTAAATTGACTACTAATTACTTATTTTTTAACCAATTTGTAGGTAAATAGTAGTATAGTCGGCTTATAATAAATTATTTAAATTTTAAAATATTTTTGTCAAAAATACATATGTATTTACATATAAACATACATACATACGTATGTATATAAAAAAATGTATTTAAGAAGATTTTGCATCAAATTGCTTTAAATGATGATGTATAAATAGTGCTGAAATAAATACGCTACATACATAATTTCTTGTACATAAACAGATTTTTATTGCTTTCATTTTGAATTATTTTCAATTATTATTATTATTTTAATTTGTTTGTGTATATTTTTTTCATTTGACTTCATGGCATGATTGTTTTACTTATTTTGTTTCTATTTGTGTTTTATGTGTGCCTGTATGCAATATGTTTGGTTGATATCTGCACGAGATTTAAACCAATTTGTAGCCATTTGAAAAATAGTTCATTTATAGTTAGTGTTTTTCGCAACTGACTATTTTATTTACTACAGGGTTTGTATGTTTCTATGTTTGTATGTATGTTTTTACATGCATACAAATATAAATAAAAATGATTTTACATATTTTTTTCTCATTATTTTTTATTGAATCTTCATATATTAAATATGTACTAACAATAACTAATCAAATCTTATCCTAATACTTTATTTATGTCCTGCCAGTGCCAGACAAAAAATTTTTTTCATAACGGGTTCTGTTCACATATGTATATATGTAGGTGTTTATCGCTAATTGGGTGAGTGCTGCAGTGTATCTTCTTCTTAAGCGAGTGTGGCCGCCATGATTTAAAATATTTCGAGCTACTGGATTTGGGTGTTGTTCAGCCTTTTTAAATATTTTACTGCATATTTTGTAATCATAGTTTTTACTAATGCACATTGAGATCCTTATGAATGTTTGAGTTTTTAACATTCCAGGGAGCGGCTGTGATTATTCGAAGAAGTTTATTTTGGCGTCTTTGAATTCTTTCGATATAAGATGCCGAGGCAGCGCCCCTATTTGAATACCGTAGCACCAGATAGGCTTTAAGATAGAGTTGGAAAGAAGAGGCTTGCAATCGAGACTAAGGACAGAATTTCTTCCAATAAGCCAATGAATTTGAATGGCTTTTAGTTTCATTTGAGTTAATTTTGCCTCTATAAGGCATTTCCACGTTAATCGCCGATCCAGATGTATACCGAGATATTTTACATGCGAATGTTGAGGAATTATTTGATTATTGATTAGGGGGCAAGATTCCCGGCGTTATAGGTACGCATTTTTGCTCATTGACCATTATCCTCCATTGTCTTAACCATATTTCTAGTTGAAATACATGATGCTGTTAGTAACGCGATGCTTCATAACGATTTTCGTGGACGCTTAGAAAGCTGTAACGTCTGCAAAAGTTGAAGTTTGTGTGTTGTTGCTTGTTGGCATGTCCGACGTATAAATTAAGTATAATAGGGGGCCCAGGATGCTGCCTTGTAGGACTCCAGAGTCAATGGGCTGAGGTGAACTTAAGAAATTTCCTTCTTTAATAATAAACTGACGACCGACAGGTAAATTTTGCTTCAATTTATGTAATAAGCCTTCATGCCTGACTTTATCAAAAGCTTGCGAAACATCGATGAAGAATGCTGAGTAATATTTCTTTTGTTCAAATGCTTTTCTTATGACATTTACTATTCGATGAGTCTGTTCGATTGTGCTAGGCTCTCTTCTGAAGCCGAATTGATGTTTAGGTATAGACCCATTGTCATTTAAAATTGGGGTTAATTTTGACGCCAAGAGCTTCTCAAACAGCTTTGATATATTAGATAATCAGCTAGTAGGCCTATAAGACCCAACTTTTGGATGATCTTTACCTGGCTTTGGTATCATGGTAAATAAGGAAACCTTCCATTTTTGAGGATAATATTTAAGGCGTAAAATAGCATTAAAAATAAAAAGAATAATTTTCTTTGCTATGCGAGGTTACTCTAAAAGCATTTTTTTTACTGATCTTATCAAAACCAGGTGCCTTCTCAGTGTTTAAGTCACAAATGGCCTTTTCGATTTCTCTTATCTCAAATATGAGGGGAAAAGCTGCTCTAGCAATACTGTGAGATATATTTGGTGTAAATACGTTTTTCAAGTGACTAACAAACATATTTCCGTTTTCAATTTCGTTTCTTGCCCAACTACCATTCAAGTTTCTTAATGGTGGCTTGGATATAACTGGCCTTTTTAGATTTCTAGCTGCACGCCATAATGAGTAGTCAGATTGTGTAATTGCATCAAGTTCCTTAAGATATTTTTCTAGCGAAGCCGTTTTCTGTTTCTGCAGTAACTTTCTTAGCCTTTTTGTGCACTCTTTTAATAAATTCTTAAGTTACGGTGATCTGTAAAGATGCTACTCTCTTCGAACTCTCCTTTTTTCAATCAAAAGCCGATCGACATCTGAAGAATATATTATATTATTTTTAATTTTTTTGGGGGTAACGCTGGAATGTTGAACAGCTAGTTTAAGAAAACTGTCAAAGTTAACAATAGAGAGATCCACATTCTCCGGTGTACTAAGCGGAATATTTTCTGTGCAATGGGCACTGAGAAATATTTTATATTTTAACCAATTTATTTGTGTGGCGACCACATATAAACCCATTTTAGAGATTGTGTTAAACAAAAAACGACCTTTCGGTGTTATAAGTCGTGACTTCCAGAAGGTATGTTTAGCGTTATAATCGCCAGCGGCCAGGAAACAGGGTCCTAATGATTTATAATGTTTATAATATTGGCCTTCTGATATGGAAAATCTAGGTGGAGAGTATAAAGAAGAAATTACTATGTATGTTTCGATTTAGCTCTTCAACACAAATAGTCGTTGCTTGCAGATAGTCTTCACGGTGATCACACATTAGGTAGCGTTTGACTCAGGTTTTTATCAAAATGGCAGAACCTCTACAAGCTCTATCTCGAGGGTCCTTAGTTTCATATATTATGTAACCATTAATTTTAAATGTGGTTGTTGAGGTCAGATAAGTTTCAGAAACCATCATAACATCAATTTGTTTGTTTTGAAGAAAGAATTCTGGTTCATTTTTATGTTGGCTGATGCCGTTTGCGTTCCAAAAACAAATTTTTAAACAGTTCATGGTTTGTTAAGTACAGCTTGCAATAACATTGATTTCATTCTAAGAATTTCCTGCATCATATTGCCCATTGTGTTTGTAAAATTATGTACTGTTTGCACAAATGTTTCCATGGTTTTTTCTAGACGACTTAAATGAGAAACTAGAGTTTCATCATTACTTGGCGAAGCACCTTGCATTGACACTCTCCACTATTGTGGTGTGGGTATAAAAATTTGGAAAAGGTTTCCCGATGAGCTGGCCTTAGCAACCAGTGAAATGAGCATAGAAGCTAGCTTTCCCTCGACAATAAATTTCAGTGTATTTATCAAATATGAAAAATTGGGAATTAAACACGTCATACGGATATCGTATTAATAATAAACTAAATATAATTAATAATAGAGCAATTCCATATGAAAGCGATCACCTTTTGGACGACCCCTCTCCGATTTTAAAATAAATAGTCTCAATCGATTGCCCAGCAAAAAATAATGTACCTACATATTTTTTTTTTTTTTTTATAGTGACTGGTTTAGTGGTGGTGTACACCACTGTCATGTGAAAAATTGAAGAATTCTTCATAAGGGACCTCATTGAAAGTTGTTTTAAAAAAAAACTACTAAAGCGATCGTGTGATAGCTCGTTGGAAAGGTATTGAATCAGGCTTTAATTGAAAAATAAAATTTTCCTAATTTTTCTTAGAAATTTACCTTTAAATTTTCCCATGAAAATTAAATTTTCCGATTTTCCACAGAAGCTCCTAAATTTTCCTGCAAATTTTTTTTTTGGATTCCTCATAATTTTTGCTTTAAGAATCAGCAATAAAAAAATGGGCCCCGACTCCTTGTTTGGACAGGAGAAGAGCATTTAAGAGACCACCTTGTTAAAAATACATTTTAAAAATTATTTTACAGTTAAAAATACATTTATGAAGAAAAAATAAATTTTTTTTAAGAGCCCCAAGTTGAGTGTGTAGTGAATATGGTCTGCCTGCCTTCACAAGATCGGCCATAAATCCATGGATAATAGCAGCAGTGGCATGTAATGGCACACCAAACCCGACTGAGGCTACAGGTCATAAAATGTTTTGTAAATTTTTTAAATTACCAGGTAATAAATATTTCGCCTAAAATGACACGTGCAGAAACAAGTCATAAAATAAATATGGCGAAATATTTATTACCTGGTAATTTAAAAAATTTGCAAAACATTTTATGACATGTGGTCGGCTTATTGGCAGTAACCAATTAAGTCCCCCTTTAAAAAACATTTTATGACCAGTAGTTCACGCAAATTTTCCTATTAAAGAAAAGCAAATATCGCTTATTTTTTTTACCTATTTTTTTACCAAAAAATAAATATAAATACTTCACACACTCTGAGTCAAATTTCAGTTGAATACTAAACGTGAAAGTGTTAAAGTGTTTTTTTTTTGTAAAGTAAAGAGTGAAGCTGTAAAGACAATTTAAAGTAAAATGAATAAATTTTGCTGCAATCCGTTTAACAAGAGTGGACATCGTTCGAAAAAGATAAAAGTATTAAAATTAACTGGTGTTTCGAAGCGATACATGAATGAATTAAATATACAATACGGTGAAGAAGCAGAATTCATTAGCCCCAAGTGTAAAATCGATTTGTCTCAACAAGCAAATGCATTGAAACAAATGCAGCCACAATCCGAGAGTGAAATGACAAGTGAACAACATGTTTCATCTGATAGTGAGGCAGACATTCCGATGGTCAATATGTCTTTGAGTCCTTTGAATGAGGCTATTACCACTTTAGGTGAAACGCCTATTAGAAAAAGAAAGTTGCGAAGTGAAACATACAGGAAAGAGAAAAAAGGCAAGGTTATGAGTGCAATCGCGTCAATATTTGATGAAGGCTCTGATAACGAATGCAGTCAAGCAGATGACGTTGATGACGGCAAACAAATGATTGAGCAGTTGAAAAGAAAATTCAATTTAGCGACCACTTTTCCGGAGAAATATCTCATTTTATTTGTGCTGCCTCAATCATGGTCTATACGCAAGATTTCTGAACAGTTTCAAACATCTTTTTACATCGCGAGAAGAAGCAAAGAATAAGTTCGACAGAAGGGCATATTAGCGACTCCCACCAAGAAATTTGGCTCAAGGACCCTCAGCGAAGCAACGGTGAAATTTTTATTTATTTATTTATTTCTTAAAGTCTATGGAATAATCCTTACAGACTAATTTAAATACAATTATACAAAACATAATTAAAAAATTAGAAATAATTTTACAAAAAAAAAAAAAAAAAAAATATAAATGCCATTTTTACATATGAAAATTAAAATATAATAACATTTTTTAGGTAATTGTATTTAAGTGTATTATAACATCTCTTTTCACGATTTCCAAACTTTTATTAAAATCTATAAATGGGTACAATAAATTGAATTCATCACAGATTCTACGAAATGGATCAAAAAAAGCATAGTTTGTGTTATAATATTTTATGCTTAGGATATTATAATTTCTTAACGATCGAAGAGGAATATGTAAATTTATTTTGCTGAGAAGAAATTCGGAATGAAGACTACCGTTCATTAATTTTAATAAAAATGTAACATTTAACATATGTCTACGACTTTTTAATGTCGGCAACTTAATAAGGGCGAGGCGATGTTCGTAAGATGGCAACCTTATGTTAGGGTTCCAACGCAAACCGCGAAGACAAAACAACAGAAACTGTTTCTGAACTGACTCAATTTTGTTAGAGTGTACTTGATATTGAGGGTCCCAAACAACAGATCCATATTCAAGAATTGGTCTAACTAGGGTAGTAAACAGTTGCTTTGTTGTATATGGATCGGAGAACTCCTTAGCCCAACGTTTTATGAACCCAAGTACTCCAGTAGCCTTATTAATTGTTAACAATATGTGACTTTTAAAGTCTAATTGTCTATCCAAAAGTACGCCAAGATCATTAAAATTGTCAACCAAGTCTAGAACTATATTATTCATAATATAGCTACCCTTTATTGGACTTGATCTTGTAAAAATCATATATTTACATTTTTTCGCATTAAGATCCATTAAGTTCATGTTACACCAGGTAGTTAAATTATTAATATCATTCTGCAAAAGAACTTGCTGATCAGAGTTGTTGAAGGAAATAAATAGTTTTACATCATCTGCATACATTAAAGTTGTTGAGTGTTTAATTGCGGAAGGAAGATCATTTATAAATAGTGTAAATAGGAGGGGCCCAAGGTGACTACCTTGAGGAACACCTGATATTACATTTATACAATTTGAATATGAATGACGAAATTTAACAGATTGTGTTCTGCCTTTTAAGTAAGAACCAAGCCATTCAAGTAGCGTTAAACTAAAACCCATCCGATCAAGCTTAAACAGCAAAAGATCATGATTAACTCTATCAAACGCCTTACTAAAATCATTATATATAACATCCGATTGCATGCCATTAACAAACCCTTCATTTACCCAAGTTGTCAGTTCTAGAAGATTCGTAGCTGTAGAGCACGATTTACGAAATCCATGTTGTGTTGGAGATAATATAGATGATGCGTGATGCGACAATGTATCATATATAAGTTTTTCAAATAATTTTGGTATAACACTTAATTTAGCTATGCCTCTATAATTTAAAATATTAGCTTTAGATCCAGATTTAAGCAGTGGAATTATAAACGATTCTTTCCAAATTGAAGGAAAATAACCCGTCTTAAGAGATATATTATATATATGAGTCAATGGAATGTATAATATTTGTGAGCATTGCTTTAAAATACAGCTGGGAACACCGTCTGGGCCAGAAACATTTGACGATTTTAGCTTAGCTAGGGCGTTTAAGACGGTTTGTTGGCTAATGGATGGTATAGAAAAAGTTGTGGATTCAAGGATTGTGTACGAATATTGATAGTTAAAGGATGACGAAGAGTAAGTTGATGCAAAAAAGTCAGCAAACATATTACTAATGGACTTATCATCCGAAGATTCTGAATCACCATATTTCATAATCGAAGGATATTCAGCCGATCGTCTTTTAGAATTAACGAATTTATAAAATGATTTTGGATCCTTTTTGAAATTATGTCTTATTTTATCTAAATAGTTTTTATAAGCTAATTGATTAGCAATAGTATATTCAGATCTTGATATTGAGTACTTTGCATAACACAACAACGTTCCAGATTTTTTATAAATTTTATACAATTTATTTTTCCTGTCTTAAGCCGAGATATAAATTTTGTGTTCCAGGGGGGGCCATTAGCTTTAGAAGGAAATAATCTAGGTACAGATGCCAAAAAACATTTAGTAAGTATTTGGTAAAATGTCACTAAAACAGAGGTCCAAATCATTTTTACAATTATTTAGTACATCTATCCAATCAATTTGAGACAGTTGACATTGAAGGTTCTCGTAATTTGTATGTTTAAAACAAAATATTTTATTGCGCTGAGATGTGTTTTTCTTCTGGATAGGATAGGAGCATAAGCACGATATTTCAATTGTTGGGTGATATATATCATCAGGGTTAGAAATTGGGGGATGGCGCAGTATAGAAAAGTCAGATGAATCGTTCACAAATATAAGATCCAACATTCTATCATATGAATTTTTAATAGAGTTGATTTGAAAAAGACAGTTATTAAACAAACTATTGATAAACTCTGCTGAAGAATCCGAAGAGCGAACTGGAACTAAATGATTAGAATCCGGAGCACCAATCCAATCTACAGATGGCATATTGAAGTCGCCAATTACTACAATTAAATCAGAAGATTTTAATTTTCTTAAAATTATATCAACAGCTTTCAGATGATCTTCATATATAGAGGAATCCGAATGAGGCGGAATATATTGTAATGACTGGATGTCATTTAAATAAAAAGAAGTCCCTACTTTGTTGGGTTACAAGAATTTTGTTTGGCCGGCGTTTGAAACGCCACTGGCACTAGGGTTTTATGCCGGCACTAACAAGCGCCAAGGCAAAGCACTACTTGGAGTGCTGGTGATTTTAATAAATGAAAACAAAGAGCCAACTTTCTCGGCTAAGTTTCGTATTTTGAATCTTGCTTTATTACAAAATTTTGTCTCCTTATAAACTAAAATAACGGTACTTAAATCTAATCCTTATTCTATATATTTACATGCAATTATATGCTACACATACGTACATAAAATATTGTTTATTTACTATTAAAAATATAAACAACACAGCTGATTCTAAAAATATATAAAACAGCTGATTTAATGATAAATGATTAGAGATGTGTAATAAATGATTAGTGATATGTAATAAATACATTACACACTCCCCCTTTATTGAAAAAAAAAAAATTTTTAAATATAATTTTTTTTTTTTTTTTTTTATAATACAATTCATTTAATTATATTTTTTCAACATATTATTATGATATTTTCTCATTTTACCTCCTATATCTAAAATAGAATTAACTCCTTGTTTTTCTATTATCCTGTATGGCCCATGATATGGTGCCTGGTTTTTCTTCCTATTCACTGTTCTTAGTAGCACTAGTTCTCCTACTTCTAAATTAAGTGTTTCTGTGTTTCGAAATTTATTCACTCTACTGACTTTAGCTATTTCTAAATATTCTTTCGTTTTCTCTAAAGAAAATTGTAATCTTTGCTTTAATTCTCTTGCATAGTTTTCTATATTGTAAATTTTTTCATTACTTCTAATTTCATCGTTTGGCAGGTAAGGTAACTTCCCAAAGACCAATTCATATGGCGTGTAAGTTGTATCTACGTGTGGCGTTGTATTGTACGCGAATGTAAAATACTGAACCCAAGTATCCCATTCACTATCTTTACAGAAGTTTAATAAAAATTCATTGAGTACTCTATGATTTCGTTCTATTGAGCCCAAAGTCTCATGATGGTAAGGTGCGCTAAAAATTTGTTTTATATCTAACAATTTGCATATTTCTGACATTAATTCATTTGTGAATTCACTACCCTTATCTGATTTCAAGATTTTAAAATTACCGTATTTCAAAATAAATTGTTCTACCAGTGTTTTTGCCACTGTTCTCGCCTCTTTAGTCTCCATGGGAAATGCTACCACGTATTTTGTAAGTTCGCATTGAATTGTAAGTATGTACCGGTTGTAGTTTGACAAACGCAAAGGCCCAACCGTATCGATTGACACCACCTCAAAGCTAGTTCCTGGTGTGTCTGTTAACATCATTTTTTCTTTTGTATGTTTAGTTTGTTTGTTTATTTTGCATTGTTTGCAATTCAAAATATGTTGTTTTATCATTTTGCTCATATTCTTCCATATGTAGCGCTGCTTCAGCTTCAAAACCGTCTTTCTGATACCTAAATGTCCTCCATGAGTTGAATTATGGTATTCATTGATAAGTTTCATCTGTGTTTCTTTACAAAGTATTCGTTTTGGTTCTTCATATATTAATATTTTTAAATTTGTTTTCGTTTTCAATCGTAAATTGTTGTATAAATTTTTAAATTTGTCCATGGCCATGGTTTTAAATATTTCATCGTTTTCACTCAACGCTAGCTCGGTTACTCTTAAATCACGCATTTTTGATAACAGTTTCTTCAACGTCAACGTTGTGCTCGATGAATTATCGCTGCATCTTGGTATGATTTCATTATCCGATACTTCTATTAAATTATTTTTAAAATCTCTATGTATTTGAAACTTGAGTTTTCTTGTTTTACGTAAATCTGATATTGATGTGCAGTCCGAGACAAAAAGTTGATCAGGCTTTTGCTCGGACGTACATTTTGCACTGTTTGTAATGTCAGGGTTATTTTCATTCTCCAATTGTTTTTTCTTGTTTCTGGTTATTGCTAACACCTTCTTAGCTGATTCATCCACTTCTGGGATCATTGCTCTCAATGTGTCGCTATTCAAAACTATTCTCGACAATGCATCCGCATTCGTATTCATTTTTCCTTTCTTGTATTGTATTTCAAAATTGTAATCAGATAAATCCATTCTAATTCGTGTCATTTTTAACGACGGGTTTTTATGTGAAAATAAAGAAATTAGCGGTCTGTGGTCAGTGACCACGATAAAATCTCTACCATATAGGTAAGGTCTAAAAAAATTAACTCCCCAATGAATCGCTAACAGCTCCTTTTCTATTGTAGGTTTGTTTAGGTCATGTTTTGATAATGATTTGCTCGCGTATGAACTTCACCTTGCGATAAAACTGCACCAAGAGCATAATTTGACGCATCTGTGGTTAAAATGAATGGTTTGGTAAAATCTGGGTATCGAAGTATTGGTGGTTTCATAAGCTTTTCTTTTAGCTTTTCGAACGAGTCTTGACATTCCTTGTTCCATAGGAAAGGTTTGTTTTTCTTTAATAGTGCATTTAAATTTTTAGCTATGTCTGCAAATTTTGGTATAAATCGGCGATAGTAATTGCAGAAAGCCACAAATCTCCTTACTTCATCTGCACTTGTCGGAACTGGATAGTTTCTAATTACGTCATCCTTAGCTGGATCTGTTGTGATTCCTTTATTTGTTATGAGGTGCCCAAGATACACTACCTCTGGTTTCAAAAAACTGCACTTGCTCGCATTTAGTTTGAGGTTGTATTTCATAAACCTTTGAAAAACTTTTATTAAATTGTCGTTGTGGTGCTTTAAACTGCATCCAAATACGATAATGTCATCCACATATAAAAAAGCCTCAGCATCTAAGCCACTAAGCGCAATTGTTAACATTCTCTGAAAACTGTTTGAAGATATTTTTAAACCGTAAGGTAATCGCTTAAATTGGTAATGACCATTTCCTGTGGAAAATGCTGTCAAAGGGCATGAATTTTTATGTAACTTTATTTGATGAAATGAACTGGTCATGTCCAGCGTCGAAAAATATTTGGCTCTACCAAGTTTGTCGAGCACATCTTCTATTCTTGTCAGCGGAAATTTGTCGTTGACTATCTTTTCGTTTAGTTTACGGAAATCTACCACTAGACGCCATTTTTTTGTATCATCTGTTGACTTTTTTGGTACCACGAGTAGTGGTGAATTGTATGGGCTAACTGAATTCTCAATTACGTTGTCGCCTAATAATTGGTCAACCTGATTATTTATTTCCTCTACTTGTGTCTGTGGAAGCCTGTAGTTTTTTATATATACCGGTGTTGAATCTGTTGTCTGTATTTGTTGTGTATAAAAATTATTAACACTAAGCTCCTCCCCTGGAAGATGGAAAACATCTTGAAATTCTTTAAAAATTTCTCTTAGAGATTTTTCTGCATGTGGGTCACTTCCCCCAATATCTAAAATTTTCAAAATTGTACTTAATCTGTCCCCGTCAGGCTGACTTGATTTTCCTGTCGAATATACATTATAATTTTTTAGTGGTCTTATTTTGCAACCAGCACCTTTAAAAATCACACTGTTGTCAGTAGTATTCAGTACTTTAACATGTGCTATGCCTTTCGCGGGTATTAAGGAATTTCCTAAAAATACACCTTCGGCTAACTCCTCACTCAGCACAATGCTCTCTTCATTTACCTCTACATCGAGAGGAATGATCGCCTCTGTCCTTGCTGGTACAACCATGTTTATTGGTTGAATTTTTCTCGAATTCATTGGTATGACAACCTCCTTCTCATTTATATTAAAAGTGATTGTGTATGTTTCAAAATCTATCTTACATAAGTGTTTTTCCAAAATGTCCCGTCCTATTATTCCATCGGTTTGGATTGGAAAATCATTCTCCACAATGTGAAAACTGTGTTGAAAAGCTTCTCCTATTATTTTTAGATTTAAACTTTTTGTGCCTATACAATCTACGGCTTCTTTTGTTATACCGGTTAATCTGACAATTTCTGTTGTATTTATATCACAGAAATTTTTACTTTTACATATTGAAATGTCCGCCCCTGTATCAACTAAAAATTTTAGACTACTATTAATATTACAACATTCTAAAGTTATGTATACATTTATGTTGCTCGATATTCTATAAATTGTTAACTTTGGCCTCATTGGGCAACTTTTTCCGTTACCCGGCCCCCTTAGTTTCCCTCATCAGCATTGTAGTGTAACGACCTGTGTGCGTTATTTTTACTATTTTGTGCTTTATTGCTGTTATCGCTATTTTCATTGAAATCGTTGTTTCTAGTGGGGTTTTTATTTTGATTATAATTACTATTTTTGAAGCTTCTGTTGCCATTATTTTTATTGTTGTAATTGTTGTTTCCAAAATCGCCATTATTTCTCCTAAAATTGTTGTTCGCACCATTGGTGTTTCTGTAATTGTTGTTTGAACCATCGCTGTTCCTGTAATTGTTATTATAACCATTGTTTTTCCTATAATTGTTGTTTGAACTATTGTTGTTTCTGCAATTGTTGTTAAACCCATTGTTGTTTCTATAATTGTTTCTTGAACGGCTATCTATACGAAATAGGTTCACATTATCTACTCCTAAATTTCTCTCTGCCGTCATGCATCTCTCAACTGCCTCATTTAATGTTTTCGGCATATTGGCCAATAAAAGTGGTTGATATTCAACATTCACTCCTTTTATAAATACATTCAGCGCAACACTATCACTTACTTTGTAAATAGCATCTTTAGCTTCTTGTGTAGGGCTTGGTAGATTTTTAATTTCAAAATTACTCATATGGTCTGAAAGTTCGGCAATTTTCTTCCTAAAATCAGATATGCTACTCTTATCTTGCTTTGTTGTACCTAATTCTGTCAGAACTTGTTGAAGCGTTTTCGGATTAGGAAAAGCGCTTTCCAATGCTTTTTTTAAATCATCAAAAGTTACTGGTCGGTTTGAACGACCTAAAATACTGCGCACATGTACCGACAATTTAAAATTGTAGATGTACTTAACGAATATTTCTCTATCTTCTTGTTTTATCAAATCATGTAACAACTCCGATTGAGTTATGAAATCCTCTAAGTATTCGTAAGAACCTTTAAAAACTTGTAGGTTTTTACTAACCATACTAATATCAAAATCAGCCATTTTTGGTAAATTACCTTCTTGCCTATCCTGTTCAGTATCTTTCTTCTTTATATTTATGTTTTCAATTATTTCAATTAATTCCTTGTGCAAAATTTCAAATTCTGTTCTAAGTGTTTCAATATTTTTATCTTCACTATCTTTAGTGAACTCTTCAACGCTCTGTTTCAAAAACGCTAATCTTCCTAATTTACCTTCCCTATATTTTTCCTCATAAATTCTGTTTTTGCTCTTTTTTATATTCAATTTGAGCTTTTCTAACTCCTCAATACATTCATTTATAAAACTCATTTATCAAAATAATAATAAAAAAAATAGTTAATATAACAAAATTTGTTAATTTAATACCTTAATTTCTCCATGTGTATTAATTTACAAAAAAAAATTTGGTTACTTCATTCAAATATTTGTTTTAAACTAAATTAAATTAGTTTAAAAAAAAAAATATATTATTCTACTTCAATAATTTTTCTAAGTGTATGGGTACCGAGTACTGTGATTAGCTGATCTATTAAATACTCTGCGATGATTGACGTTTAATCGTCAGCTGATCGGTAGATAACTTTTTCGTATTTTCTTTTAATGTGATTTTTCTTTTACTTATTAACAAGTGCCAAATTCATAAATTTCTAAAGTTTTTAATTTAAAGTTTTTAAATTCAATTAAATGTTAACTTCAAACTCTAAAATCAAGTGTTGTGTTTTTCTTCTCATATAATATAATACATGATTTTTAGCAAAAATAAAGAATTTAAAAAAATATAAAAATTATTTTTAATGCCACATAATGGCGTGTTGTTATATGTGTTTTATTTCTTTTTTTTTACATTATTTTTCTTAAAAACAACAAAAAAAATTATTTGTTTTTGTGAGATTTCAACTCATGCGTTATAGCATCGATTTCCTCCCAAATTTCTGATGCCCGTTCCCAAGATGGTGGAGTTTCGGACGACACAATATTTTTTAACGCTGCCAATTTTCTTCGCAGCTTCACAATTCTGCCTGCTCTTCTTCTTTTTGGCTTTTGTGTTGGCGGTATTGCAGTCAACTTCTCCTCTGTTCTGCGCTGCTGCCGCTTCAAATACTCTTCGATGGTAATTGGTTGTGGTTGTTGTTTTACCGGAGTCTTTGCTGTACTAGTAGGTGTTGTGTTATACTTATTCCCTGTGACCAGCACAGAAGTTTCTTCCAAATTAGGCAGGATCGCCATGTAATGACTGGATGTCATTTAAATAAAAAGAAGTCCCTACTTTGTTGGGTTACAAGAATTTTGTTTGGCCGGCGTTTGAAACGCCACTGGCACTAGGGTTTTATGCCGGCACTAACAAGCGCCAAGGCAAAGCACTACTTGGAGTGCTGGTGATTTTAATAAATGAAAACAAAGAGCCAACTTTCTCGGCTAAGTTTCGTATTTTGAATCTTGCTTTATTACAAAATTTTGTCTCCTTATAAACTAAAATAACGGTACTTAAATCTAATCCTTATTCTATATATTTACATGCAATTATATGCTTACACATACGTACATAAAATATTGTTTATTTACTATTAAAAATATAAACAACACAGCTGATTCTAAAAATATATAAAACAGCTGATTTAATGATAAATGATTAGAGATGTGTAATAAATGATTAGTGATATGTAATAAATATATTACAATATGAGCAAATAATATATATAGATTTATTATTAATTTTTCTTAAAACACATATGATTTCAATATGCAAAAAATCATTTAAAATAATTTCCTCAGATGAAAACTCACTTAAAACGGCAATTAATACACCACCACCGGTTTTTTTTACTCTATTATCAGCTTGTTTTTCATCGGATTGCTTTTTATCACATACTATTTCACAACTTTCTCTATCTTTTCTAAAAATTTGATACTTAGGACAAAAAATTTCAGAGTTATTGACCTTTTTACTGAGCCACGTTTCTGTGAATACGATTATATGGTTACTTAAGCCAAAGCTGTTACAATAAATGGATGATAGTTTAGAATTTATGCCTCTTACATTTTGATAAACAATGGAAATTAGTTTTTTGGAATTGTATCTACGGATTTTGGAAAGCGAGCCATATCATCCTCTCTATACACAAATTCTCGTATTAAAGCATTTTTAGGCCACAAAGCACGGTCAACAATTTTTGGGAATAGATCTTCAGGAACTATTATCTTGAAAGATGCTCTATTTCTGGAATTCATTTTATAAACGATAATATCATCTGGAACACAGTTTTTAATGTTTGCCAGCACGTGGTGCTTCATCTCATCTGTTGTTGTATCCTGTGCAAAACGAGTAGCGAATATAGTTTTTTTCGGTGGAATAGTTCTTAGTACTATAAGAGCGGATGATGATCCAGTACCTCCAGTATGATTTGCATTATTGTTACCAGCCATTGATGTATGCGGCTTAGGAGATGACGCGTCAAAATTAATCAACCGAGCAGAATTTTGAGCAACAGTACTCAAATTCTGTCCATTAGTAAATGATGATGTATAAACAGTTGGAGGAATCGAAGAAGCATTATTAAAAGATAGAGGAATAGCAGTTTCAGGCATGAATGGAGTCTGAGTAAACAAATTAATGGGAGTTTGAACATCCTTAGCAGTTGTAAGTGTTGGAAAAGCAGTATTTGTATTTGAAGTAGGTGTCGGTTCATTAACTAATATTTCAACATTATTCGCGGGTGGATTATACGCTGGTGGATTATTGTTAGCAATTGTAGCATTCGGAAAACCAGTAACATAAGGATTATCTTTATTTAAGAATCTTGGTGATTTACGGCGATTTGGAGACGGTGGTTGAAGTTCATCTAATGACTTAAAGTCATCAAATAACTTACCATACGAATTAACTTGCTCAGTTAAGTTACTTAGATTTTTTTGAATTTCCATAAACATTTTTTTTTTGCTTTGAAAGAAGCGGTAAAAATCGGCACCAATTTTTTGACATTCATTACACCGCCAATGCAAGTTCTTATGCCTCGATATTGATTCAGCTACTAAGACAGATAAGCCACTACATTTAAAATGACATAAACCATGGCAAAGCCAACAAATAATCATTCTCTCATCATAACCTTCCAAAGAACAGCCTTTTTTTACACAGTCCATTATAAAGGGATTTATTTACTTTTATTGGGAAACTAAAAAAAAATTTATAAAAGTGGCAGCACTGTTTAATTGTTAATTTACTTATTGAATTCTGTTGTTTTGTTATATTTAAAATTGTATGCACTTGTTGTTGTTATTTGATATTAAAATTTTCTTTTTATGCTTTGTACTGGAGTATTTCTTTTGTTTTGAGCTTATTGTTTTTAAATGTAAAATGTTATTGTTGTATATCAATGTATTTAATAAGAAAAAATGTTTTTGTTATTTTTTATTTTATGATTGTTTATTAAAACGATTGATTTTGTGGAGTTTCTTTTGATTCTTATTCTTATTGTTTTTGAATGTAAATTGTTATTGTTGTTAATCACTGTATTTAGTAAGAAAAAATTTTTGTTATATTATTTTATGGATGTTTATTAAAACGATTGATTTTGCTGTTTTTTTTTTAATAACAATATAAAAACAATTTAGTTTTTTAGAGTTTTTTAATAAATCACAATTTTCAGGTATTTAGTTTATAATAAATTAACAAAAAAATTCGGAGCACAATTTCAATGCGACTTTACACAAAAGATGATGATTCAAGATTTTTACTGCAATGATGACAACAGCCGCGCCTGCCCAGGTACACGTGTCTATGTTATCACACGTGAAGATGGAGAAAAAGTACACAAGCAGCGCAGATTATTATTATGTAATTTATCCGAAGCATACCATCAGTTCAATGAGAAATACCCAGCAGAAAAAGTGGGATTTTCTAAGTTTGCCATCCTACGACCAAAAGAATGCGTGCTGGCATTAGACAGGCACGGAACGCATTCAGTCTGCGTTTGCATGTTTCATCAAAACATCAAATTATTTTTCTTTCCATGCAAGAAATTGAAAGTATTTCACGGTGAAATTGAAACATATAGGACCTCCTGTCGAAGTCGTTGTGCGCACACCCCACGGAAAATTGTCATCTGTCCAAATGCGACAATTGTCCGAAGATTGACGAGCTAGAGCAATATTTGGCGGAAAAGTTTGAACAGCTGTTAATTCAGGAGGTGCATTTCAAACAGTGGATAATTAGCAGCGGCAGATGTTCCCTTGAGACCGTGGTAAAGCAGATTCCGGAATTCATCGAGGAATTCGGATTCAAGTTGAATGAACTGAAGGCGCACCATTTCATATCCGAGATGCAATCGAAATTTCTAAAGGAAAGTAAGGAGAAATTAGCCCAAAATGAAGATAACGAACTACAGACCGTAAGCCTTGTTGTTGTCGCGGAGAGTTTAGCTCATAATTATGTGTCCGTTTATTTATTTCAAATGAAACTGTTTGAATTCTTAAAATCAAAATTCGATGCAATCGACAAAGTAACGTTTTTCTCAGACGGCGCGGCTTCTCAGTACAAGAATAAAAAAAATTTTTACAATCTTTGCATAATTGAAGAAGAACAAAACTGCAAGGTCGAGTGGCACTTTTTCGCGACGTCCCACGGTAAGGGCCCATGCGATGCGTTAGGGGGAACCCTAAAACGCATGGCGACTAAGGCAAGTTTGCAAAGGCCATATACTGACCAGATCTTAAATGTACAACATTTGTTTTCGTGGATTCAAAGCAAGGAAATTGCCATTAATACAGTTTTATGCACTCAAAAAGAACACGATGCCATGGAGCGACGAATTTAAAACAGATATAATAATGTCAAAACTATAACTGGAACGCAAAAGTTTCATTGCTTCATACCAAATATTTCTGATATGTCAATTAATGTAAAGCGGTACTCTTCGTCTGCCGACGTGCTAAATTTAAAGTTACTTTAATTTTATAATGATGCCAAGACAATTGAAATTTTTAATAAATATTGTAATTAAGTATAAGCAGCAAAATAAGAAAGATTTTTTCTTCATAAATGTATTTTTAACTGTAAAATAATTTTTAAAATGTATTTTTAACAACAATGCTCTTCTCCTGTCCAAACAAGGAGTCGGGGCCCATTTTTTTATTGCTGATTCTTAAAGCAAAAATTATGAGGAATCCAAAAAAAAAAAAAAATTGCCGGAAAATTTAGGAGCTTCTGTGGAAAATCGGAAAATTTAATTTTCATGGGAAAATTTAAAGGTAAATTTCTAAGAAAAATTAGGAAAATTTTATTTTTCAATTAAAGCCTGATTCAATACCTTTCCAACGAGCTATCACTCGTTGCGATCGCTTTAGTAGTTTTTAAAACAACTTTCAATGAGGTCCCTTATGAAGAATTCTTCAATTTTTCACATGACAGTGGTGTACACCACCACTAAACTAGTCACTATAAAAAAAAAAAAAATATGTAGGTACATTATTTTTTGCTGGGCAATCGATTGAGACTATTTATTTTAAAATCGGAGAGGGGTCGTCCAAAAATTTGCCAATTTTGATCGTTTTCATATGGAATTGCTCAATATTTTTTTTTTTTTGTATAGAGTATAAAAATTCAATAAAAACAAAAATTTTTGTACACAAAAGTTGATATATTAAAAACCCCGGGATTAATAACAATAAATTTCGGGATTTCCCGTTTGGCATCCCTAGTACATACATCAACAGTAGTGCGATTCTGTAATTAATTTTAACAATAGTTGTTTTAGTGTTGTTTATTTATTGTTAAATGTTGCAAAAATAAAAAATATAATATAATAAATATTGCAATTAAATAATTTGCATTTAATTTAATAGTAAAATGTTTGGCTTATCTTCTTAAAAAAAACAAAAAACTAAAAGAAATTCTGTTTAGTTTTAATAATTTTATTTGTTTTTTTTTATTCCTCTTTGTGTTTTTCGTTATTTTACCCTTTTTTTGACAGTGATGCCACTTGTCGTTAATTTTTATCTATGTTTTTAACAACAATTTACAGAATCACATAATCGTTAGTGCAAACAACAAAACATGTTGACAATTATAACAACTGTTGTTATTGTTAAAAGTTACAGAATCCCACTACAGATGCCGTTAAGCTTAATACATAATTGCACTAATGCTGGGTACACACTATGCAACGCGTTTACGCAATCTAGTGAATTAAATTCATTTTCATTCATTCTAGATTGCTTCAACATCAAAACGCTTTGATATTTTGAGGTTGCATTGAAACAGATTGCATGTAGGTTGCATTGTGTGTACCCAGCATAATAAGCAAACAATACAAAATATAAAAAGAATATACAGAGTTATTTGACAGTTTTAATAGAGCATTTGATACTTTTTTATATTTCTACACATGGAACACTGATTTATAGTTGTTGAGTGTCAACTAAATATAAATTCAAGTTTAGTTCAACTAAACCAGCGTTTACACCATATGTGATTTATTAGCCATAAGTGAGCCAGTTAAATTCGATTGTAGAACTTATTTTAAAACACTGAACTACAAAAAGCTTCTGTTTATGTGTATTTATATTGTATATATGTATATATATAATTTCCTTTAACTCGTTCCATAAATAGATTGCATAACACTAAGTAAGCCATTTAAATTCGATTGTAGAACTTATTTTAAAACACCGAACTACAAAAAGCTTCTGTTTATGTGTATTTATATTGTATATATGTATATAATTTCCTTTAACTCGTTCCATAAATAGATTGTACAACACTAAGTTAGCCATTTATGCTATGTTCACATTTGGGGTTTTAAGCTTTTTAAGCAAAATGTTGATTTAGCTAATCAAAGCCGTTCACATTACATTTGAGATGATTAAGATGACAGATGATTAAGAAAAAACACACACACAAACACGCACAAAAACAACAAGGAAATTTAAATTTCTTTAAAGTATTAAAAATGGACAAAAACACTTTTATAAAGTTATCAGAAGATTATTTTAATAATTTTAATGATGTAATTGTGAAAAGTTATGAATTATTTAAGAAAAAAAAAAAATAAAAACATTAAGCAGAAATCTTGGCCGGTTGTACACGTTTGTTGGCGATTTGAGGTATGTTCAGTGGATTCTATGTGGTTTATGAAGTGATTTAGTTGTAATCATGTCAATTTGAAGTGACTAACAATCACTTCAAGGTATGGGTAATCATCTCGATTTTGAAGTGATTAGAGCTTAATCACGTTCGAGCTGCTTAAACGCGTTTAAGAACCCAAGTGTGAACATAGTATTAAATTCGATTGTAGAACTTATTTTAAAACACCGAACTAAAAAAAGCTTCTATTTATGTGTATTGTATACGTACATATTTAAAGCTTTTTGCCATAATACAAGAACTTTTTGTAAATGCATTCCTTAAACTGTTTTAAATTAATAAAGGCAATTTGTTTTCTAAACAAAATCCTCAATTTGTAGAAAAAATTTGATAGCGAAAACTTTCTTTATAAATGGTCTTTATAACACTTAATAAACCTTTGGACTTATTTTATAAACAGTTATAACTTCGGACTTTTAGTGTTTTATAGATATTTTTAATATACAATACATCAAGATTTTCTATACTAATACTATAAAGTTGATTAATTTGTATGTTTCTATGTTTGTATGTATGTTTTTACATGCATACAAATATAAATAAAAATGATTTTACATATTTTTTTTTTCTCATTATTTTTTATTGAATCTTCATATATTAAATATGTACTAACAATAACTAATCAAATCTTATCCTAATACTTTATTTATGTCCTGCCAGTGCCAGACAAAAAATTTTTTCATAACGGGTTCTGTTCACATATGTATATAGGTGTTTATCGCTAATTGGGTAAGTGCTGCAGTGTTTCTTCTTCTTAAGCGAGTGTGGCCGCCATGATTTAAAATATTTCGAGCTAGTGGATTTGGGTGTGTTCGGCCTTTTTACATATTTTACTGCATATTTTGTAATCATAGTTTTTACTAATGGCACATTGAGATCCTTATGAATGTTTGAGTTTTTAACATTCCAGCGAGTGGCTGTGATTATTCGACGAAGTTTATTTTGGCGTCTTTGAATTTTTTCGATATAAGATGCCGAGACAGCGCCCCTATTTGAATACTGTAGCACCAGATAGGTTTTAAGATAGAGTTGGAAAGTAGAGGCTTGCAACCGAGACTAAGGACAGAATTTCTTCCAATAAGCCAATGAATTTGAATGGCTTTTAGTTTAATTTGAGTTAATTTTGCCTCTATAAGGCATTTCCACGTTAATCGCCGATCCAGATGTATACCGAGATATTTTACATGCGAATGTTGAGGAATTAATTCATTATTGATTAGGGGGCAAGATTCCCGGCGTTATATGTACGCATTTTTGCTCATTGACCATTATCCTCCATTGTCTTAACCATATTTCTAGATGAAATATATGATGCTGTTAGTAACGCGATGCTTCATAACGATTTTCGTGGACGCTTAGAAAGCTGTATCGTCTGCAAAAGTTGAAGTTTGTGTGTAGTTGCTTGTTGGCATGTCCGAAGTATATATTAAGTATAATAGGGGGCCCAGGATGCTGCCTTGTAGGACTCCAGAGTCAATGAGCTGAGGTGAACTTAAGAAATTTCCTTCTTTAATAATAAATTGACGACCGACAGGTAAATTTTGCTTCAATTTATGTAATAAGCCTTCATGCCTGACTTTATCAAAAGCTTGCGAAACATCGATGAAGAGTGCTGAGTAATATTTCTTTTGTTCAAATGCTTTTCTTATGACATTTACTATTCGATGAGTCTGTTCGATTGTGCTAGGCTCTCTTCTGAAGCCGAATTGATGATTAGGTATAGACCCATTGTCATTTAAAATTGGGGTTAATTTTGACGCCAAGAGCTTCTCAAACAGCTTTGATATATTATATAATCAGCTAGTAGGCCTATAAGACCCAACTTTTGGATGATCTTTACCTGGCTTTGGTATCATGGTAAATAAGGAAACCTTCCATTTTTGAGGATAATATTTAAGGCGTAAAATAGCATTAAAAATAAAAAGAATAATTTTCTTTGCTTTCTCAGTGTTTAAGTCACAAATGGCCTTTTCGATGTCTCTTATCTTAAATACGAGGGGAAAAGCTGCTCTAGCAATACTGTGAGATATATTTGGTGTAAATACGTTTTTCAAGTGACTAACAAACATATTTCCGTTTTCAATTTCGTTTCTTGCCCAACTACCATTCAAGTTTCTTAATGGTGGCTTGGATATAACTGGCCTTTTTAGATTTCTAGCTGCACGCCATAATGAGTAGTCAGATTGTGGAGTTGCATCAAGTTCCTTAAGATATTTTTCTAGCGAAGCCGTTTTCTGTTTCTGCAGTTACTTTCTTAGCCTTTTTGTGCACTCTTTTAATAAATTCTTAAGTTACGGTGATCTGTAAAGATGCCACTCTCTTCGAACTCTCCTTTTTTCAATCAAAAGCCGATCGACATCTGAAGAATATATTATATTATTTTTAATTTTTTTGGGGGTAACGCTGGAATGTTGAACAGCTAGTTTAAGAAAACTGTCAAAGTTAACAATAGAGAGATCCACATTCTCCGGTGTACTAAGCGGAATATTTTCTGTGCAATGGGCACTGAGAAATTTTTTATATTTTAACCAATTTATTTGTGTGGCGACCACATATAAACCCATTTTAGAGATTGTGTTAAACAAAAAACGACCTTTTGGTGTTATAAGTCGTGACCCCCAGAAGGTATGTTTAGCGGTATAATCGCCAGCGGCCAGGAAACAGGGTCCTAATGATTTATAATATTTATAATATTGGCCTTCTGATATGGAAAATCTAGGTGGAGAGTATAAAGAAGAAATTACTATGTATGTTTCGATTTAGCTCTTCAACACAAATAGTCGTTGCTTGCAGATAGTCTTCGCGGTGATCACACATTAGGTAGCGTTTGACTCAGGTTTTTATCAAAATGGCAGAACCTCCACAAGCTCTATCTCGAGGGTCCTTAGTTTCATATATTATGTAACCATGTTGCGTGCGATTTTTAAGACGGCAAGGTGTCCTCTTGGGAACTATGCCACTGACCGGCAAACCCCCCCAATCACGCATCTGACTATCGGGAAAAAAATTTTGCGTGGGGGGGTAGGCAGCTTTGAGGTTGGAAAGAGGCTGAAATAGCATTGCCTCAAATTTGTTTCCCAATTTAATTAAAAATTTATTGATAGAGAGGGGCCATAATAAAGTAGGGAGGCACCAGCTCCAGCCCATGTCTCGGTGCATGATAAATTTGAGGAAAGGGCCTGTAGTCTTGGAGTCTACTATCTCCAGCCCATTTCCCAGTAGTTTTGTTGTATTGTTTTTTTTGTTGTTTAGCTGTAAAGAGAGAAAAATATATTACTAATATGTTTAGGACAACTGGAACGATACATACTTACCCTACCTTAATTCCAAATTTGTGTCCAAGTGCCTGAAAAGAAAGAAAAAGGAAAAATTATTACAAAAATTGTCAATTCATACTTACGTGCCCAATAGAATGAGATACATGTGGGTAAAATGTCAGCTGTTCGCATATCAGATGGAAAGAAAGTGTGTTTAGTATGTAGAAGATGGCAACGCATTATAATAGTAAAAAAGGCAGGGATGTAGTTTTCATTCATTAAATAACGATTTGTAGAAATTAAATTTTAAAAAATTAATGTAATTATGAATGAAAGGTTGGATGCTGCTAAAAATGCTGATCGCCTGGTATGGTATGGGGAGGATCATAGGGCAAAAACCGTATTTATTATGTCTGATGGTTGCGTATTTATTTCTTAATATTTTCTTGTATAGTTTTGGGGAAATACCGCGAAACTGATTTTGTATTTTTTTTTTATAGGAATATACACAATTTTTCAATTAATTATTAGCAATTGAGTATACACAGTATAATAATATTACAACCTGACAAACATGGGAAAATAATATAAGTTAGGAAAAAAATATTGCGTAGCGGAAAAAAATGTACATGAAGAGCTAGGATTTCCTAATATGGGCATGAACTTAGTAAATAAGGATTGGCGCGAAATAAGCCCGGCAGAAATATTTGCAGTACATAAGCTACGAGTAGTATAAAAGAAGAAAATAGATTAGAAAGTGTTAAACAGTGCTATAGTAAAATCTGAATTTGTAACAAAGATTAAATAATAGTTAAAAATAAAAGAAAGAAAAACTAGTGAAGTTTAGTACTCAAAAGGACAAAATAAATTATTGGTGTTAACAAAAAGAAAGTAGAAAACGTAAGTGGTTGAAAAAAACAGAATGTTAAAATTAACTTTATATTCACAGGCAAGGTTGATAAGTGTCGAGTGCATTAAAATAATGTTTGATTTGTATATAAAATCTTATAAAAAAAGGCAGAAAAAAAAATTCTGTGGAAAGAAAAAATTCTTGTAGAAATTCGTCTGATGCTTTAAGTAATAGTGTCTGTGAATATAAAGCAATATAGCTAGCTAAATATAAAGAAGTATTGAAATGTTGTGTTTTCCTAACAGCTGGCTATTATCTCAGAACTGGTGATGGTTGAGCTATAAGTCACAGGAGAAATAGCCAGGTAAGTCTTTTTGTTTAATAGTATTCAAATTAGAAAACCCATGCATTGAAGAAGTTTGCGTTACTAGCATCGTAAAAACTGAAAAATAATCCAAACAAAAAGAAAAGGCAAGCTTTAAAAGATTTGAGAAGTAAAAGCTTAATTTGTATTTAACAACGGGGGTATATGCTCTAAGTTTTAAATTACTAGGCACTTTGTGAAAAAGTACATTAAAAAAAAAAGAAACAAAATTTTGAATAACAATATAGAAAAAAAAATTATATATATTTAAAAAAATTAACAATACATATTTAAAAAGAAAAATTAATATAAAAAAATATAAAAAAAAAAATTACTAGATTAAGTAGCTATAAATAAATTAATTTAAGGTAATTTTCTTAAGTAAGAATTGTGCTGGTGTGAAACATTATTGTGTCCATCGAGAGTGTAGTGTTGTATAGTTGGTGATTGTAACGTATTTGTGTAATTTGATTCCGTTGAGGCCTGCGAAAATATTGAGAGAAAAACGCGCGTGATTGTGATTGTGTAAATAATTGTTTTTGGTATCACGTCATTAGGGAGCTCCTTCAGGCGTAGGTAATAACTTAATCCGTACATCCGGTATTGAGGATATAACCGTTTGAGTACTTAAGGAACCTAGAGAAAATAGAAAAAAAATAAAAAGAAGTGTAAGATATTGAAGAAGAAAACTTGATTTAAATTTGTTTTTTTTTTTTAGGAAATAATTATTTGAGCCGGAAACGGAATATAAGAAAAAAAAGAAAAGAAAAAAAGGGTTAGGAATAGTTAGTGTTTTATTTAATTATGTGTATTTATATGTATTATTTAATAGTAAAATTAAGAAAAAAAATATAGTTTTAAGATAAATAGAATAGTTGAAAATTATAAATAAAAATCATTTGTATCTGTATGTTAAAAAAATTAAAAAATTTGAGTAGTTAATAATTTTTGGGGATTGTTGAGATAGAAAGGGCGACGTAAGACGGGCTTATGGGACCGTAGAACAAATATATGGATATCGCGGTCATGGTTGGGAAATGGGCGATTGGAGCTTAACATCTGCCTCCCTATGAATTGGTATTCCAGATTAAGTAAGTTTATGTATGTTGTAAAGTTTTTTGTGTTTCAGTTTTTTTTTGTTCTGGCTGCGAACCAGGGTCAACCAAAGGGTTGAGAACACCCCCCCTAAGAGATGGCACCGATGAGAGCTAGTGGGGTAACCATGGCCTTAGAAAAAAAAAAGGTTCGTAACAGAAATGGCGCCCAAGCAAAAGTAGGTAGTAAAACGTCCGATCGAAAGTGTTTAACGCCAAGCGAAAGTTAGGTAGTGTAAACGACCTATACACTAGGCAATAGACCACTAGACGTATAAAATAGTTTATCGTGTATTTTTTTTTTTGTGTAAGTATTCGATAGTTTAGGGTAAAGTCATATCCGTTTTTGGTATTTAAACCAAAAAGTCCGTTGTGTGAGGTATTCTATGTTATAAAATGTCTTATAAATGGGAAAAATATACGACCAATTCATTCAGGAATGGGAAAGTCCTTAGAACTGAAAAGTAGTTCAGTCTAAATGTTCACCTAGTCTTGATTTTGTTTTATTGTAAAATTTGTAGTTTCAGTTTTATTCTTTATGTGCAAAGCAGCAGGGATGAAAAGCGACAGCCTCGTGAGTCTACGACTCAAAGTTAGTTGTGTCGACATTCATTTCATACGGTCCTCTTGCGATTATCGTGAGAAGTGTAGGTCACATGAAGATGTGTAGAGTTTTCCTTTTGATTTAGTTTGATTGACTGGAATTTCATAATAGCTCTCTTGGAGAGAATCAAATATATAATAAACCGTCGTACCGCCGCTAATCAACAGTCCTTAAAAGAGTTAATTATTTGAAAAAAAAAAAATTTGTTTAAAAAGCGTAGACATATTAGTCTTATATTTTTGTATTTTTTTAAGTTTGAAAAATTTAATTCGTTTTTGTTGTATTTATGTATTTTTAGCATTGTTGTTTTTTTGTCATAATTTTTTTTTTTTTTTTTTAATTAATTTATTGATTTGTGTGTATTCAGTTTTTTTTTTGTATTTGTAGAGTTGTAGTTTTTTTAAATTGGTTTTTTTTTTAGTTCATTTATTTATTTATATGTATCATTTAGTTAAGTGTTTTAAAGCGTATTTGTGTTGTCTTTTTTTTAAGTATTAGATTTAATAACGATTATTTTTTTACGATTATTACGTACATTTTTATTTATATTAATTTTGATTTATTTGTTTTTATTACCAGTGATAATTTTTGCTTTTAATAACTTTTGATTTTGTTTTTTTTTTTTTTGCAAACCTTTTGTATTTGATATAAAACAAAAATCACCAATATTAATATTTTTTTTCTATCGCAACAACCTCTACGAAAATAAACGTATTTCTTTTTGTTAAGTTCAAGATTTCGAATATATTTTCAATTGTGTTTTAGGGAATGAATAGGGAAACTAGAGCCCAATATAGAAATAGGAAAAGAAAAGTTGTGTTTGATACTAGTAGATCGAATTTCCCATTGTCTCCGAAACAGCGCAGAGTTAAAATGAGTGAGAATAATAAGAATAGGACCAATGAAGGTCAAATCACTGATCTGTCTAGAACGATAATTTCTAATATGCCTAGTACGTCTGGTAATGTACCTATGGATACTATGTCACACTCAAATTCGGCTAATAGTAGTGCTATGAGTGGGGAAATAACACCAGAGGTCAGAGATTTAGTAGTAGATGAGGCATTATCTGTTCAGAAAACATTGCAGGAGCAGATTAGAAATATGGTTCAGGGTGAGATGCAGGAGGTTAAAAAGTCCATAGGAGATTTAATGAAGGTTGTAGGGGAGCTTTCGAAAATTGCGGTCCGAGATAGTCAGACTAGAGAGCCCATGAATGTAAATGGTAAGGTTGTCAGTGAACCACGGGTAACCGAGGTGATTCACCTTAATCCACCTAGTGTGGAGGTACAGGCCATACCGGGTACTAGTCAGGGTCAGGCGTTGTCGGACAACTGTCAGAATCGAACACCTATGTCGATACCAGCTCTGCCAACTCGAACAGTTTTTGATAATTTTATACCAGGACAAAAAAGAAATACCAATCCAATTCCTCAAGCTACAGGTTTTCGGTTTAATACCAATTATGGCATGAATAATGCCGAAAACTTACCATTTAGGGAGAATTTAGGACATCAGGAAATGCCCACAAATTATGCGTTTGACAATTTTAATGTAAATAATCCGTCTTCCATTCCAAACAATGCGATGCATAGAGATTTACCTAGAATGTGAATAAGAATAGATAAATGGGGTCTTAATTTTGATGGAAATAACTTACGAATGAGCGTAGAAGATTTTATATTCCGGGTAGAGCGTTTACAGGCTCAATACCAAATACCAATTGATGAGTTAGAAAGAGACTCCCATTTATTATTATCGGGTCCAGCCAAGGATTGGTACTGGCTTTTCGTCCAAACTCATTTTGGTGTAAAATGGCCAGGGTTAAAACAGGCATTGTTGAGTCAATACCAAACATGCAGGTCAAATTTTGAAATCATGCGCGATTTAGTAGAAAGGAGGCAGAATAATAATGAGTCCATTGATCAGTTCTTCCATGCGATGAATCAGATCCGTGCTAAATTGATTCAGGCTATACCAGAATACGATATGATTAAGATTTTGAAACGTAATGTGAGGGAAAGTGTCGCTAGGATTGTATACCCAATTGCAGTTTCATCGGTAGAACAACTTAGAATTGAGTGTAATGAGGCCGAAAGAAATTTTCCACGGAGAGATTTTAGAAATGTACAGCCATCAGCCAGAACCATGAGACCTGTAAATGAGATACAATATGTTGATCAGAATAATTATACGAGTCAGGAGGAAAATATTTCGGAAGATGTAGAATTTTCAGCCATACATACAAATCAACAAAAATCTAACTTAATATGTTGGAATTGCAAAGTACCAGGCCACGTTTTTATGGAATGTCCTTCAACCGAAAGGACATTATTTTGTTACCGGTGTGGAAAGCCTAATGTTATCACTCCTAATTGCCCAACCTGTCAGGGAAACTTGAAAAGGGGCGTGGGAATGAATGGGGACCTACGTCCGTCCCAGAATCCCAACAAGGAGAAGTAGAAGTTTGCAATGCGAATAATGGTAACAACGATTTAACATATGATTTCGAAAAAATTGCAAAAGATATGCCCGGAATTAGACACAAGTTACCTATAGAAACGCGACAGGATTATTATGACTACGTTAGAGGACGAATATTTAACACTGAGGGGCATCGAAAACCTTTGTCAAAAAGAATTTTGAAAATTAGGGAAAAATACAGGAAAAAACAGGAAATGAAAAGAATGGTTGTAGATTCTGTGACTAGAGTAAATAAGTTAGTTGATAATCGTGTTTATGTCGATGTAGAAGTAGAGGGAAAGGAAATCTCAGGTTTATTAGATAGTGGAGTTTCCGTGAGCATTTTAGGAAAACAGTGTAGAGAAGTAGTAGATGAACTAGGGTTAAAAATAATACCAATATTCTCCAACGTGAAGACTGCGAGTGGTCAACACCATAGGATATTAGGTAAAGTAAATTTATCCATTAAGTACAAAGATAAGAGTGATAAGTATATCTTTGTCCTGATTTGGAACAAGATTTATACCTAGGAATAGATTTTTGGCGAACTTTAAGTTTAGCTCCGCATATTATAGGCGTCAGTGAGATAGATATGGAGAAAGTAATAAGCGATTTTGTGCAGGACAAGGACGACTATAGGATGGGTCCTCATGAATTGGATGAGGAGCAAAAACAAAGATTAGATGAGGTAATTGCAAAATTTGATACGTTTGAAGAAAAAGGTTTAGGCAAGACAAATTTGGAGAGGCATACTATTAAATTAATAGATGGTGCTGAGCCAGTGAGGGACCGACATTGTCCTATTTCGCGGGCAGTTCAGGTAATAACTTATAAGGAAATAGACAATATGTTAGATTTGAAAGTAATAGAAATTAGTGAGAGCCCTTGGAGTAATAGGACCACCATCGTGAGAAAACCTGGTAAAAATAGATTTTGTTTGGACGCAAGAAAGCTAAACAAAGTGACAGTTAAAGATGCGTATCCCTTGCAAAATATAGACGGTATCTTAAGTAGGATTGACGAAACCTATTTTATTAGTAGTGTCGATCTGAAATACGCATTCTGGCAAATAGAACTGGATCCAGAAAGTAGACCGTATACCGCTTTTACCGTTGCAGGGAGACCGCTGTACCAATTTCGGGTTATGCCATTTGGCCTCTGTAACGCGGCCCAGCGTTTGTGCAGATTAATGGACAAGGTGATACCGCAGACTTTAAAGGACAATGTGTTTATTTATTTGGACGACTTGTTAATAATATCAAATGAATTTGATAAACATTTAAAGTTACTAGAGGAAGTGGCGAGTTGTCTTAGAAAAGCGAACTTAACAATAGGCTTGAACAAATCTCAATTTTGCTTTAAACAATTAAAATATTTAGGTTTTATTGTGGGTGGTGGGATGCTCAAAACTGATCCTGATAAGGTTAAAGCAATCCGGGATATAAAGGTTCCAAAATCGGTGCGGGAAGTAAGAAGTTTTTTGGGTACTGCAGGGTGGTATCGCAGATTTATTAAAAATTTTTCAGTCATATCTGCGCCACTTACGGACACCCTAAAAAAACCAAAAAAAATTTGAAATGACACCTGAGGCAATCGAGGCATTTGATAATTTAAAAAAGGCTTTGACCTCAGCACCAGTGCTTCGTCACCCAGATTTTACAAAAAGATTTTATGTGCAATGCGATGCTTGTGAATATGGTATAGGTGCGGTGTTGTACCAAATAGGTGCTAAAAATGATGAACACCCAATAGCCTTCTTTTCACAAAAGTTGAACTCATGTCAAAGAAATTACAGCGTAACCGAGAAGGAATGTTATGCTGCGGTTATGGCTGTCCAAAAGTTCAGGCAGTATGTAGAAATGATGCCTTTTACCATCGTGACTGATCACGCCAGCCTTAAATGGCTGATGACTTTAAAAGATTTAAGTGGAAGGTTAGCTAGGTGGTCTCTGACGTTACAAGCATTTGATTTCGAAATAAGACACAGAAAAGGTTTGGAGAACATAGTTGCCGATATGCTGTCAAGGTTACCAAAAGTAGACGAGCTAAATTTGACAGAACTGCTAGGTTTCGAAACAAACGAATTTGAAAGTGAAGAGTATATAGACTTAGCAAAACATATACAGGAAAACGGAAACAAATAGGTTTTGAACAAATGAGTGAAGTGTCGCCGTGGAAGTTATGGATTCCGGCAATGATTACACATCAAATATTCGAAAATGCTCATTCCACTTTAACAGCAGCACACGGAGGTGTGGCAAAAACACTTGAAAGGTTAAAACGAAATTTCTATTGGCCAAAAATGTCTATCCAAGTGAAAAATTTTGTAGCTAGTTGTAGAGTTTGCAAGGAATCAAAGTCGTGCAATCTAAGCCTGAAACCGGAAATAGGAAAACCGGTTGTAACCGAAAGACCGTTTCAAAAATTGTATATAGATTTTATGGGTAAATACCCTAGATCAAAAAGGGGAAATTGTTACATTTTCTTTGTCGTTGATCACTTCACAAAATTTATGTTTTTAAAAGCAATGAAAGAGGCAACAACTAATAACGTAATTGACTTTCTCGTTCATGAAATTTTTCATAAATTCGGCGTGCCTGAGGTAATACATAGCAAAACTACAAACACTAAATGACCATGAAATACTTGATATCAGCCGAAATGACAGAATGGAATTTATTAGGGAGAAAATGAAAGAAAATATGAAAAAATCGCAGGAAAGGAGCGCTGAGAGATATAATAGAGGGGCACGTATTGTCAAGTTCATACCCGGTCAGGAAGTTTACCGGAGAAATACTGTACTGAGTAACTTCAGTAAAAACATAAACCCGAAATTTTGTAAAAAATTCCTAAAATGTAGAGTAGTAAAACCAGTCGGAAATAACATGTATGAACTTGAGTCGTTACAGGGTAAATCAATTGGTATATACCATGCCAAAGATATTAAAATGTAAAAGAAGGACAAAGAAAAAAAAAGAAACGTGCAATAGAAATGTTGAAGTTTTGATTGATTTATATCTCAACCACCCTAATATAAATTTCATAAGGTTTTGTTTTACTTACTGTAAGTGGATTGATAAAATAGTACATCTCATGAATATCCGACATCTCACTTTTATACGTGAATACGTTGTATACCACGACGTCAAGTTAGGGTTGGAGTAAAATCTAGTGGTGGAAAAAGAAAATAAATTTTAACAAAGTAAGATAATTATATGGGGATTGGATTTTAGGGTTACTTCCCGTAAATTAATTTTCCGGAAACGGATACGAGGCAATCTCGAATCTTTCGTTAGGAAAGCTTTTTAGAGACTGTGACCATGTAGGGTAGAAAAGAAGACTCGTAGATGTAGAGAAGAGTGTAGGGGTATTTCCAAGATAGTTGTGAGGATTCTAGAGGATGATTTAAAGAGAGAAGAATAATTAATAACAGAATAAGTTAATGACAAGTATAGAATATAATTACATAGAATAATTTTTTTTTAAGAATTTTGTTTGCGCTATATGTGCTACAATTGGTCAAGGACCAATTACATGAAAGGATAAGTTTTTTGTATAATTTTGTTTGCGCTGTGCGCTACAATTGGTCAAGGACCAATTACATGAATTGAATAGGATCTATCGCAACGGTTTGGGGGCCACTATGCATTTTCCTTACGTAAAAGGCAATAGTCGGCGATGTTCTTTTTCTTAACATGGGGTTCGAATCCTAGATTACGATAGTGGGGAGAACATCTCAAAAATCCAATGTGCAATATACTTTGTTTAAGTGCAATAATAGTTTTAGGTCATCTGTGATATTAGTTTTAAAGTGCAATATTAGGTTTAGAAAACACTGTAATTATTTAATTCAATTTTTTTAATGAATGTTTGTTTTCGTCCCAATATTGACTTTAAATATTAATTATTATGATGACCAGAGAAATAGTATTCCACTAGATAAGTTCGATTGACAACACATTACAATGGATTTAATTTAACGCTATAAACGAAATTTCTGAAAATACAGTATGTAGTTTCGTCCAGTGTAGTACAGTGTTACATGTATATGAGGGAAAAATCGGCAGGTTAAGGTGCTATTGTCAATGAAAATATGCCATGGTTACATTTGTGAAATATTCTGACCTAATGAGCGCATCCACTGCTCATTGTATTAAAATCATAAACCAAAGCGAATAAAACTACATCTAATCAAAACAAATATTTAAATTATATTGGAGTTTACCAGTTGGTAAAGTCCGGTCGTCAAATGGTTGCAAAGTGTACCATAGCTTTAGTAGTGCCCGGCTGAATCTAAGGTAGATTATGAGACTCTCTGGTTTCAGGGTGTGGGAGTTCCCCACGTTGGGCTTTGAAAAAAACTACCCCGCACACCGCTCCCTACGACTATGTCATTAGACATCGGTGGTTTGTTGCGTGCGATTTTTAAGACGGCAAGGTGTCCTCTTGGGAACTATGCCACTGACCGGCAAACCCCCCCAATCACGCATCTGACTATCGGGAAAAAAATTTTGCGTGGGGGGTAGGCAGTTTTGAGGTTGGGAAGAGGCTGAAATAGCATTGCCTCAAATTTGTTTCCCAATTTAATTAAAAATTTATTGATAGAGAGGGGCCATAATAAAGTAGGGAGGCACCAGCTCCAGCCCATGTCTCGGTGCATGATAAAGGAAAGGGCCTGTAGTCTTGGAGTCTACTATCTACAGCCCATTTCCCAGTAGTTTTGTTGTATTGTTTTTTTTTTGTTGTTTAGCTGTAAAGAGAGAAAAATATATTACTAATATGTTTAGGACAACTGGAACGATACACACTTACCCTACCTTAATTCCAAATTTGTGTCCAAGTGCCTGAAAAGAAAGAAAAAGGAAAAATTATTACAAAAATTGTCAATTCATACTTACGTGCCCAATAGAATGTGATACATGTGGGTAAAATGTCAGCTGTTCGCATATCAGATGGAAAGAAAGTGTGCTTAGTATGTAGAAGATGGCAACGCATTATAATAGTAAAAAAGGCAGGGATGTAGTTTTCATTCATTAAATAACGATTTGTAGAAATTAAATTTTGAAAAATTAATGTAATTATGAATGAAAGGTTGGATGCTGCTAAAAATGCTGATCGCCTGGTATGGTATGGGGAGGATCATAGGGCAAAAACCGTATTTATTATGTCTGATGGTTGCGTATTTATTTCTTAATATTTTCTTGTATAGTTTTGGGGAAATACCGCGAAACTGATTTTGTATTTTTTTTTATAGGAATATACACAATTTTTCAATAAATTATTAGCAATTGAGTATACACAGTATAATAATATTACAACCTGACAAACATGGGAAAATAATATAAGTTAGGAAAAAAATATTGCGTAGCGGAAAAAAATGTACATGAAGAGCTAGGATTTCCTAATATGGGCATGAACTTAGTAAATAAGGATTGGCGCGAAATAAGCCCGGCAGAAATATTTGCAGTACATAAGCTACGAGTAGTATAAAAGAAGAAAATAGATTAGAAAGTGTTAAACAGTGCTATAGTAAAATCTGAATTTGTAACAAAGATTAAATAATAGTTAAAAATAAAAGAAAGAAAAACTAGTGAAGTTTAGTACTCAAAAGGACAAAATAAATTATTGGTGTTAACAAAAAGAAAGTAGAAAACGTAAGTGGTTGAAAAAAACAGAATGTTAAAATTAACTTTATATTCACAGGCAAGGTTGATAAGTGTCGAGTGCATTAAAATAATGTTTGATTTGTATATAAAATCTTATAAAAAAAGGCAGAAAAAAAAATTCTGTGGAAAGAAAAAATTCTTGTAGAAATTCGTCTGATGCTTTAAGTAATAGTGTCTGTGAATATAAAGCAATATAGCTAGCTAAATATAAAGAAGTATTGAAATGTTGTGTTTTCCTAACAGCTGGCTATTATCTCAGAACTGGTGATCGTTGAGCTATAAGTCACAGGAGAAATAGCCAGGTAAGTCTTTTTGTTTAATAGTATTCAAATTAGAAAACCCATGCATTGAAGAAGTTTGCGTTACTAGCATCGTAAAGACTGAAAAATAATCCAAACAAAAAGAAAAGGCAAGCTTTAAAAGATTTGAGAAGTAAAAGCTTAATTTGTATTTAACAACGGGGATATATTCTCTAAGTTTTAAATTACTAGGCACTTTGTGAAAAAGTACATTAAAAAAAACAAACAAAATTTTGAATAACAATATAGAAAAAAAAATTATATATATTTAAAAAAATTAACAATACATATTTAAAAAGAAAAATTAATATAAAAAAATATAAAAAAAAAATTACTAGATTAAGTAGCTATAAATAAATTAATTTAAGGTAATTTTCTTAAGTTAGAATTGTGCTGGTGTGAAACATTATTGTGTCCATCGAGAGTGTAGTGTTGTATAGTTGGTGATTGTAACGTATTTGTGTAATTTGATTCCGTTGAGGCCTGCGAAAATATTGAGAGAAAAACGTAAAAAAAATTAAAGTTTTATATCTTAGAAAAAAAGGAGAGGGAAATAAAAATAATAAAAGACAAATAATAAACAAATAAATTAAAATTTGGTTATTTTAGGTGCTCAAATTAGGCGCGTGATTGTGATTGTGTAAATAATTGTTTTTGGTATCACGTCATTAGGGATCTCCTTCAGGCGTAGGTAATAACTTAATCCGTACATCCGGTATTGAGGATATAACCGTTTGAGTACTTAAGGAACCTAGAGAAAATAGAAAAAAAAATAAAAAGAAGTGTAAGATATTGAAGAAGAAAACTTGATTTAAATTTGTTTTTTTTTAGGAAATAATTATTTGAGCCGGAAACGGAATATAAGAAAAAAAAAGAAAAGAAAAAAAGGGTTAGGAATAGTTAGTGTTTTATTTAATTATGTGTATTTATATGTATTATTTAATAGTAAAATTAAGAAAAAAAATATAGTTTTAAGATAAATAGAATAGTTGAAAATTATAAATAAAAATCATTTGTATCTGTATGTTAAAAAAATGAAAAAATTTGAGTAGTTAATAATTTTTGGGGATTGTTGAGATAGAAAGGGCGACGTAAGACGGGCTTATGGGACCGTAGAAAAAATATATGGATATCGCGGTCATGGTTGGGAAATGGGCGATTGGAGCTTAACATCTGCCTCCCTATGAATTGGTATTCCAGATTAAGTAAGTTTACGTATGTTGTAAAGTTTTTTGTGTTTCAGAGTTTTTTTGTTCTGGCTGCGAACCAGTGTCAACCAAAGGGTTGAGAACACCCCCCCTAAGAGATGGCACCGATGAGAGCTAGTGGGGTAACCATGGCCTTAGAAAAAAAACGGTTCGTAACAACCATTAATTTTAAATGTGTTTGTTGAGGTCAGATGAGTTTCAGAAACCATCATAACATCAATTTGTTTGAATTTTGTTTTGAAGAAAGAATTCTAGTTCATTTTTATGTTGGCTGATGCCGTTTGCGTTCCAAAAACAAATTTTTAAACAGTTCATGGTTTGTTAAGTACAGCTTGCAATCACATCGATTGCATTCTAAGAATTTCCTGCATCATATTGCCCATTGTGTTTGTAAAATTATGTACTGTTTGCACAAATGTTTCCATGGTTTTTTCTAGACGACTTAAATGAGAAACTAGAGTTTCATCATTACTTGGCGAAGCACCTTGCATTGACACTCTCCACTATTGTGGTGTGGGTATAAAAATTTGGAAAAGGTTTCCCGATGAGCTGGCCTTAGCAACCAGTGAAATGAGCATAGAAGCTAGCTTTCCCTCGACAATAAATTTCAGTGTATTTATCAAATATGAAAAATTGGGAATTAAGCACGTTATACGGATATCGTATTAAAAATAAACTAAATATAATTAATAATATATTTTTTTTTTTGTATCTATATATATAAAAATGAAAAATGTTTGTATGTTTGTTTGTGTGTTTGTTTGTTTGTTGGCTTATAGACTCCTAAACTACTGAACCGATTTTCCTGAAATTTTTACAGATACATCACGTGAGCCCTAAAAATAAAATAGGCTACTTATTTTTTCGATAGGGGCAGGGGAATTGGTATCCCCCATAGGATGCCAATATTAATTATCGCATATATTAAGATCCGCTGCACGCATTATGCAGAACTTTTGGTAGTAAGATCTTCTGAGCCCCAAAATTAAAATAAAATAGCAGCGGGGGAAGTGGAATCCCCCATAGGACGCCAATGTTTAACATCGCATATCTAAAGAACTGTAATAGTGAGAATGTTCAAACTTTCTAGAAGTCACTCTTATGGTATACAACACTTTTGAAAATAACAATAAAGCGGGTAGGCGCAGGGGGGGAAATACCTCCCATAGGATGCATATATTAAATATCGCTCAACTGAAGAATTATTAAAGGGAGAGTCTTCAAAAGTGGTTAAAGCTATTATTATAGTAAACTATAAATTTCAATATACAAATGGGCGGGGTAGACGGGGGAGGAGCAGTACCCCTCATATATAGAAATATTAATAAGAGCCACTGCACACATTTTGTTGAACTTTTGGTAGTAGGATCTTCTGAGCCCCAAAATTAAAACAAAATAGCAGCGGGTGAAGTGTTACCCACCATAGGACGACAATGTTAAATATCGCATATCTTAAGAACTGTTATAGGGAGAATGTTCAAAATTTGCAAAAGTCACTCTTATGGTATACTACACTTTTGAAAATAGAAATAAATAAATAAAGGCTCAAGAAGGGAAATACCTCCCATAGGATCCATATATTAAATACCGCTCAACTGATGAACTATTTAAGGGATAGTCATCAAATGTGGTTAAAGCTACTATTATGGTAAACTATAAATTTCAATATAGAAATGGGCGGGGTAGCCAGAGGAGGAGCAGTACCCCTCATAGATAGAAATATTAATAAGAGCCGCTGCAAGCAATTTATTGAACTTTTGGTAGTAGAATCTTCTGAACGCCAAAATTGAAACAAAATAGCAGCGGGGGAAGTGGTTCCCCCCATAGGACGCCAATGTTTAATATCGCATATCTTGAGAACTGTAATAGTGAGAAAGTTCAATTTTTGTAGAAGTCACTCTTATGGTATACTACACTAGTAAAAATAAAAATAAAGGGGGCATGCGCAGGGGTGGAAATACCTCCCATAGGATGCAAATATTAAATATCGCTCAACTGAAGAACTATTAAAGGGAGAGTCTTCAAACGTGGTTAAAACTACTATTATGGTAAACTATAAATATCAATATAAAAATGGGCGGGGATGACAGAGGAGGAGCAGTACCCCTCATAGATAGAAATATAATTAAGAGCCGCTGACCGCATTTTGTTGAATTTTTGGTAGTAGGATATTCTAAGCCCAAAAGTTCAAAGTAAATAGCAGCGGGGGAAGTGGTACCAACCATAGGACGCCAATGTTTAATATCGCATATCTTAAGAACTGTTATAGTAAGAATGTTCAAACTTAGTAGAAGTCACTCCTAGGGTATACTACACTTTTGAAAATAAAATAAAGCGAGAAGGCGCAGGGGGAAAAAACATTCTATAGGATGCATAAATTAAATATCTCTCAACTGAAGAAGTGGTTAAAGCAGTGTAGCGAAGCGCACCGGGTTAAGCTAGTAGAGTATAAAAATTCAATAAAAACGAAAATTTTTGTACACAAAAGTTGATATATTAAAAACCCCGGGATTAATAACAATAAATTTCGGGATTTCCCGTTTGGCATCCCTAGTACATACATCAACAGATGCCGTTAAGCTTAATACATATATGCACTAATAAGCAAACAATACAGAATATAAAAAGAATAAATATACAGGGTTATTTGACAGTTTTAATAGAGCATTTGATACTTTTTTATATTTCTACACATGGAACACTGATTTATAGTTGTTGAGTTTCAACTAAATATAAATTCAAGTTTAGTTCAACTAAACCAGCGTTTACACCATATGTGATTTATAAGCCATAAGTAAGCCAGTTAAATTCGATTCTAGAACTTATTTTAAAACACTACAAAAGCTTCTGTTTATGTGTATTTATATTGTATATATGTATGTATATAATTTCCTTTAACTCGTTCCATAAATAGATTGCTAACACTAAGTAAGCCATTTAAATTCGATTGTAGAACTTATTTTAAAACACCGAACTACAAAAAGCTTCTATTTATGTGTATGTATATTGTATACGTACATATTTAAAGCTTTTTGCCATAATACAAGAAGTTTTTGTAAATGCATTCCTTAAACTGTTTTAAATTAATAAAGGCAATTTGTTTTCTAAACGCTCAATTTGTAGAAAAATTTTATAGCGAAAACTTTCTTTATAAATGGTCTTTATAACACTTAATAAACCTTTGGACTTATTTTCTAAACAGTTATAACTTCGGACTATTAGTGTTTTATAGATATTTTTAATATACAATACATCAAGATTTTCAATACTAATATTATAAAGTTGAATCATTTGTATGTTTCTATACAGAAACAATTTTTTCTCACATATCGAGAAACGATGGAATTTTTTGTTTCACACTACATGTGAGAAATTTTACGATGCGAGAAATACAGAAACGAGCTACTGTACATTGATTTTTACACTAGACGTGGGCATAACTTATACAAAACCAATTTTAACTAATAAAGTAATTAACAAATGCTTAATAACTAATCAATACAAGTAAACACATAAATTAATCTAATACTTAACCTAAAATAACAACTAATTCTTAACTAAAGTTACTTTCGTAACAATATATTAAATTTTTTAATTTGGTAATAGTTTCCGCAAAATACGTGTGATATATCGATATTTATTATTTAAAAAAAAATATCGATTCGATACATGCATATCAATATATTTTTTTAATTTGACCACCCCTACTGCCAACAACGAAAACTCGTTCCATAAATAGATTGTATAACACTAAGTAAGCCACTTAAATTCGATTGTAGAATTTATTTTAAAACACCGAACTACAAAAGTCTTCTGTTATGTGTATGCATATTGTATATACATATATATAATTTCCTTTAACTCCGGGTGGAGCGTAGGGCCATATGTATATTGTATACATACATATTTAAAGCTTTTTGCCATAATATAAGAACATTTTGTATATACATTCCATAAGCTGCTTTAAATTAATAAAGGCAAGCAATTTGTTTTCTAAACAAAATCCTCAATTTGTAGAAAAATTTGAAAACGAAAACTTTATTTTTTTTTTCTTTCTTTTATAACACTTATAATACATTTGGACTTATTTTATAAACAGTTTATAACTTCAGACTATTAGTGTTTTATAGTTATTTTTAATATGCAATACATCAAGATTTTCTATACTAATACTATAAAGTTGATTAATTCCCTGTAGGAAGTCAAACACATTTTTATGTAACTTAAAACTGGTTTTTTTATAACCATAACTAGTTGATTTAGTGACTTTTTTCCTTGTCGACGACTCACTATTTTAACATAGGCATGTCATAGGTTGTAGTCAATTAGTTATCTCTGCATGACTTTTAAATTGACTACTAATTACTTATTTTTTAACCAATTTGTAGGTAATTAGTAGTATAGTCGGCTTATAATAAATTATTTAAATTTTAAAATATTTTTGTCAAAAATACATATGTATGTATTTACATATAAACATACATACATACATACGTATGTATATAAAAATAATTATTTAAGAAGATTTTGCATCAAATTGCTTTAAATGATGATGTATAAATAGTGCTGAAATAAATACGCTACATACATAATTTCTTGTACATAAACAGATTTTTATTGCTTTCATTTTGAATTATTTTCAATTATTATTATTATTTTAGTTTGTTTGTGTATATTTTTTTCATTTGACTTCATGGCATGCTTGTTTTACTTATTTTGTTTCTTTTTGTGTTTTATGTGTGCCTGTATGCAATATGTTTGGTTGATATCTGCACGAGATTTAAACCAATTTGTAGCCATTTGAAAAATAGTTCATTTATAGTTAGTGTTTTTCGCAACTGACTATTTTATTTACTACAGGGTTTGTATGTTTCTATGTTTGTATGTATGTTTTTACATGCATACAAATATAAATAAAAATGATTTTACATATTTTTTTTCTCATTATTTTTTATTGAATCTTCATATATTAAATACATATGTACTAACAATAACTAATCAAATCTTATCCTAATACTTTATTTATGTCCTGCCAGTGGCAGACAAAAAATTTTTTTCATAACGGGTTCTGTTCACATATGTATATATGTAGGTGTTTATCGCTAATTGGGTGAGTGCTGCAGTGTATCTTCTTCTTAAGCGAGTGTGGCCGCCATGATTTAAAATATTTCGAGCTACTGGATTTGGGTGTTGTTCAGCCTTTTTAAATATTTTACTGCATATTTTGTAATCATAGTTTTTACTAATGGCACATTGAGATCCTTATCAATGTTTGAGTTTTTAACATTCCATGGAGCGGCTGTGATTATTCGAAGAAGTTTATTTTGACGTCTTTGAATTTTTTCGATATAAGATGCCGAGGCAGCGCCCCTATTTGAATACCGTAGCACCAGATAGGCTTTAAGATAGAGTTGGAAAGTAGAGGCTTGCAATCGAGACTAAGGACAGAATTTCTTCCAATAAGCCAATGAATTTGAATGGCTTTTAGTTTCATTTGAGTTAATTTTGCCTCTATAAGGCATTTCCACGTTAATCGCCGATCCAGATGTATACCGAGATATTTTACATGCGAATGTTGAGGAATTATTTGATTATTGATTAGGGGGCAAGATTCCCGGCGTTATATGTACGCATTTTTGCTCATTGACCATTATCCTCTATTGTCTTAACCATATTTCTAGTTGAAATATATGATGCTGTTAGTAACGCGATGCGACGATTTTCGTGGACGCTTAGAAAGCTGTATCGTCTGCAAAAGTTGAAGTTTGTGTGTTGTTGCTTGTTGGCATGTCCGACGTATAAATTAAGTATAATAGGGGGCCCATGATGCTGCCTTGTAGGACTCCAGAGTCAATGGGCTGAGGTGAACTTAAGAAATTTCCTTCTTTAATAATAAATTGACGACCGACTAAGTAGCTTTCTAGCAGCTTGTGTGTGTTTGCTGGTAAATTTCGCCTCAATTTATGTAATAAGCCTTCATACCTGACTTTATCAAAAGCTTGCGAAACATCGATGAAGAGTGCTGAGTAATATTTCTTTTCTTCAAATGCTTTTCTTATGACATTTACTATTCGATGAGTCTGTTCGATTGTGCTAGGCTCTCTTCTGAAGCCGAATTGATGTTTAGGTATAGACCCATTGTCATTTAAAATTGGGGTTAATTTTGACGCCAAGAGCTTCTCAAACAGCTTTGATATATTAGATAATCAGCTAATAGGCCTATAAGACCCAACTTTTGGATGATCTTTACCTGGCTTTGGTATCATGGTAAATAAGGAAACCTTCCATTTTTGAGGATAATATTTAAGGCGTAAAATAGCATTAAAAATAAAAAGAATAATTTTCTTTGCTATGCGAGGAAGCTCTAAAAGCATTTTTTTACTGATCTTATAAAAACCAGGTGCCTTCTCAGTGTTTAAGTCACAAATAGCCTATTCGATTTCTCTTATCTCAAATATGAGGGGAAAAGCTGCTCTAGCAATACTGTGAGATATATTTGGTGTAAATACGTTTTTCAAGTGACTAACAAACAGATTTCCGTTTTCAATTTCGTTTCTTGCCCAACTACCATTCAAGTTTCTTAATGGTGGCTTGGATATAACTGGCCTTTTTAGATTTCTAGCTGCACGCCATAATTAGTAGTCAGATTGTGGAGTTGCATCAAGTTCCTTAAGATATTTTTCTAGCGAAGCCGTTTTCTGCTTCTGCAGTAACTTTCTTAGCCTTTTTGTGCACTCTTTTAATAAATTCTTAAGTTACGGTGATCTGTAAAGATGCCACTCTCTTCGAACTCTCCTTTTTTCAACCAAAAGCCGATCGACATCTGAAGAATATATTATATTATTTTTAATTTTTTTGGGGGTAACGCTGGAATGTTGAACAGCTAGTTTAAGAAAACTGTCAAAGTTAACAATAGAGAGATCCACATTCTCCGGTGTACTAAGCGGAATATTTTCTGTGCAATGGGCACTGAGAAATTTTTTATATTTTAACCAATTTATTTGTGTGGCGACCACATATAAACACATTTTAGAGATTGTGTTAAACAAAACACGACCTTTTGGTGTTATAAGTTGTGACCCCCAGAAGGTATGTTTAGCGTTATAATCGCGGCCAGGAAACAGGGTCCTCATGATTTATAATATTTATAATATTGGCCTTCTGATATGGAAAATCTAGGTGGAGAGTATAGAGAAGAAATTACTATGTTTCGATTTAGCTCTTCAACACAAATAGTCGTTGCTTGCAGATAGTCTTCACGGTGATCATACTTTAGTTAGTGTTTGACTCGGGTTTTTATCAAAATGGCAGAACCTCCACAAGCTCTATCTCGAGGGTCCTTAGTTTTACATTGTTACGAAAGTAACTTTAGTTAATTGTAATTATTGTTTAAGAATTAGTTTTAATTATTATGTATCTTGTATTGATAAGCTATTAAGTATTTCTTAGTTATTTTATTAGTTTACATTGTTATTAAAGTTTGTTATAATTTAGTACACTTCAATCCCAATGTGCAGAAAGCCCTAGAAATGACCGTTAAAAAAGCTTTAGTATTAGTGGTGAAATTATGTAAACATAAGTGCCGCCACCAATCATAATTGACTATAGAGTGGTGAATAAGTAAAGCCTCGAACCTTCGAGAAACATTTCGAATATTCTAGAATCTAGATGGCTGAATTACAGTATAAATACTTGCGGCGGTTAGCATCAAAAACAGTATTAGTTCAGACTTTGTCAAGTTAAGAGCCCATCACGCGGAGAAAACTATAAAACATTGTAGTGTGTTGATTACAATAGTGAGTTGTAAATAAAGCTATAAATTACGGTTGTTAAAGTGACTAAGTTCTTAATAAATAAGTGTTATACATCAAAGTGTTATGTTTATTTGTTTTATTTGAATTGCAATAAAAGAACTCGCAACGGTTTATTATAAAGGAAATAAACCAAGACGTTATTGAAAGGCAGTAACGTAACAATATATTATGTAACCATTAATTTTAAATGTGTTTGTTGAGGTTAGATGAGTTTCAGAAACCATCATAACATCAATTTGTTGATTTTGAAGAAAGAATTCTAGTTCATTTTTATGTTGGCGGATGCCGTTTGCGTTCCAAAAACAAATTTTTAAACAGTCCATGGTTTGTTAAGTACAGCTGCAATAACATCGATCGCATTCTAAGAATTTCCTGCATCATATTGCCCATTGTGTTTGTAAAATTATGTACTGTTTGCATAAATGCTTCCATGGTTTTTTCTAGACGACTTAAATAAGAAACTAGAGTTTCATCAGTACTTGGCGAAGCACCTTGCATTGACACATGGTTTGATTTTAGGACGTTAGCATAGGAGGTTCTGTTATTACCAGGCTGCGGAGCCTGTAAGTCATTTGTGGTTACTTGATTTGTTACCTGCATTTTTGGAGGATTAGTTTTCGGTCCAACCGACTGCTTGACGATATTATATACAGGGCAGTGTGATTACCGCCACAGTTGCTGCATGGTTTTACGTTGGGGTCGCTTTTAGACTTATCGGAAAGAACTGTGCCATTTTATTCACCACATACTACGCAAACAGGGGGTAAATAGCAGTATGCCATAATACAGTGGTGATCAAAATTGAAATGGTTGTGTATTGGTGAGAAAATGAGACGAATTTAGAAATACAGTACAACAAAAAAGTAAACGAGAAGATTATTATTAAAATGTAATCGTAAAAATTGTTCGGTCTGCACTGGTGTTGTGAAAGCTGTAGAAAATTGGTAGTAGACTTTTACCGCTTTTTTTAAAGTCAAAAATCAAAATTTAGTGAAATTCAAAATCTCAGTTAAACGAGCCTTTGGGAAATTGTTTTATGATTATAAATGGTTAGATGATTTAAAATCTCCTATTCAATCTTCCCCAAAACGCCGTAAATCACCAAGAAACAATAATAATAATAAAAATGAAGCTAAAGATAAACTTGAAATACCTCCTGCTGTTCAATGCGATCCGACATCATCCGAAACAAATGTTTTCAATACATATCCTGGTGTAAACACTGAAGTAATTAGTAATACCTCGCAAAAAAGTTATGCTGAAGCTGTTTTAAATTCAGTCAATAAAAATGTTCCATTAATATCAAATACTGATGCTGTTGTATATAACCCGTTAAGAGCTGTTGCCCCAAGGAAAACTATTTTTATTATTATTATTATTCTATTAAGCTTGAGGTCTCTTTTTTTTAAAAGAATATTAAATTTATTGAACCAATATTTCGGCACTCCGTTGTGTGCCTTCTTCAGGGTTTTTTTCTTTATTTTTTGACAAATAATAACAATTTTAACAAATGAAATAAATTTAACAAAAAATCATAAAACAATTTTCAATTAAAAACAAAAAAGGTTTTCCAATTTAAAAACTAATCTATTACATTATAAATAAATTATTAACTTCCGTTTATATTTTTACAAATTAAATGCCTATAATTTTGTGCCAAACTTTCAGTATCTGACTTAAAATTAATTCTCGATATTGTCGGTACATTTATAATTTGCAACATTCTAACATAAACCTACGTTTATAATTATTTTCCGTATTTAAAACTGTTGTATTTTCAAAATCAGGATAATGGTTTAAATTTGCACAATGGGCTGATAACGCTGTTTTTTGTGATGCAATGTGCCTATATTTTTGATCTGACTTATGTCCTGCTAACCTAGTATTTAGTTTATTCTTCGTTGTACCAACATATACTTTACCACATTGTCTATTAACATTTCCCCTACAAGGTATTTTATAAACTACATTCGACATTTCCAACTTATTTATTTTATCTTTCATATTAGTAAATAATCTACCTATTGTGTTATAAGATTTATGCGCAATTTTATACCTTTCAGTATCATAAATATTAGATTTTTCTAATCTCTCCGAAAATTTTGGTACATAAGTTAGCGATTTATAAACTTTTGGTTCCGTATTACCGTTCGAGTTATTTATTCTATGGTTATTATATTGTGTTAATAAATTAGATATAATTTCCTTCGGAAAACTATTTTCTCTTAAGGCTCTAATAATTTTATCCTTATTATTCCTATGGAAACAAGAATCACTTATTTTCAATACTCTATCTATAAAATTTCTAGCCGTGTTAATAATAATCCTTTTAGGATGATTTGAAAAATAATTAATTATTCTACCAGACGATGTTGGTTTTTGATACCAATCAATTAATAAACTTTTTCCCTTTCTTATTATCAAAGTATCTAAATAAGACAATTTAGATTCAAACTCCTTTTCCATTGTAAATTGTATATCCGCATGAAAGGAATTAAATGCATCTAAAATTTTTGCTATTTCCGATTCCTTAATTACGTAAAATAAATCATCCACATATTTTGTCATAATTTTAGGTTTAATAGTCAACTGTTCCGAACATCTATCTATTAATCTCTCCATAACAATATCTGCTACAATTGGAGACGCTGGTGATCCCATAGGAAGTCCCCTTAGTTGAACATATATACTACCGTCCAATTGAAAATATCTATTATCAATTATACAAAATTTCAGAATACGTAAAAATAAATCCTTTTCCATGTTAGTGTGTTCTTCTATCTTATCCCATTGCTCTTCTATTATATCTACAGCAAGATCTACAGGTATACTCGGAAATAATGAAACTACATCAATAGATATTAATTTCTCATCATCATTTAACTTAATATATTTAATTTTATCTTTAAATTGAAGAGAGTCCCTTACATTATATTTAGAATTTTCCGTTATATTCCTAAGAACCGTTGTAATATATTTACAAAGTTCATATGATGGAGAATTTATGCATGAACATATTGGTCTTAATGGAAAATCAATTTTATGAATTTTTGGAACCCCATATAATCTAGGTGCAATTGCTATATTAGTTTTAAGTTTATTCTTTTCCGTAATTGTTATTAAATTCCTCCTAAAAAGTTCTTGAACAAAGTCATTATTTATCCTTTGTAATCTATTAGTAGGATCCTTACTCAATTTCTTATAAACTAAATTGTCCCTTATAATATCATGAATTCTTAAATTATAATCTGTTCTGTTCATTGCTACTGTCGTATTACCTTTATCTGCATTCAAAATAAGAATATTCCTATTAAGTCTTAAAAACTTTTCCGTTTCCTTTACTTTGTCGAGAACAAATTTATCCCTATTAGTCAATTTCATTTTATTTATGTAGCTATCTATACTTGTTGTTAATTTTGTCCTAGCTATTTCCTGATCCTCCTTATTTTTCAGTGTTTGAACTAAATCCTCACCTTCCGTTATAACTTTTAAAATTGGAAAATGTTTTCTTTCTGTTGGTAAAATGTGTTTGTGTCCTAACGAGAGAACCCATTGTGCATCCACCTTAGTCTTATTTATAAACCACTTATTGTTTAATTTTATACCTAATTTTTTCCTTTGTAAATTTACCAGATTTTCAAACTTTCTCTTATGTCTATTCTTGACCTTCTCATTAAAGTTCCTTGCTACTTTATCCTCAAAATCCAAAAATTTTTTGTATTCTTCTTTATTAAAATATCTTTGTAAATTGTCTGTGGTCATTCTATATTCCATTTTCACTTCCCTCATTAATTGATGTTGTTGATTTATCCTCAAATTCAGAATTTTATGTTGTAGATCTTGTAGATACTTGGATATTGTTTGATGACATGATGGTAAACGTTCATTCTCATGAAAAATATTTAAAATGTTTTTAGTTGAATTTTTTATAAATTTAGGAATAATACCTACATTACGACAGCGAATTAAGAAAGTTATTGTTGCCTTAATTTTGATAAGCTTATCCCTTACGGTTTTAAATCTGTTGATGTTTCTTCTTACATCTTGATTCTTTTTGAATAAATTGTAATTGATTGTAGATGTGCTTCTCATTTTATATAAATTGACTTTTATTCGACCTTTATAAAATTTATTATTATTATTATTTTATTAAGCTTGAGGACTAAGGGGACTTCCTATGGGATCACCAGCGTCTCCAATTGTAGCAGATATTGTTATGGAGAGATTAATAGATAGATGTTCGGAACAGTTGACTATTAAACCTAAAATTATGACAAAATATGTGGATGATTTATTTTGCGTAATTAAGGAATCGGAAATAGCAAAAATTGTAGATTCATTTAATTCCTTTCATGCGGATATACAATTTACAATGGAAAAGGAGTTTGAATCTAAATTATCTTATTTAGATACTTTGATAATAAGAAAGGGAGAAAGTTTATTAATTGATTGGTATCAAAAACCAACATCGTCTGGTAGAATAATTAATTATTTTTCGAATCATCCTAAAAGGATTATTATTAACACGGCTAGAAATTTTATAGATAGAGTATTGAAAATAAGTGATTCTTGTTTCCATAGGAATAATAAGGATAAAATTATTAGAGCCTTAAGAGAAAATAGTTTTCCGAAGGAAATTATATCTAATTTATTAACACAATATAATAACCATAGAATAAATAACTCGAACGGTAATACGGAACCAAAAGTTTATAAATCGCTAACTTATGTACCAAAATTTTCGGAGAGATTAGAAAAATCTAATATTTATGATACTGAAAGGTATAAAATTGCGCATAAATCTTATAACACAATAGGTAGATTATTTACTAATATGAAAGATAAAATAAATAAGTTGGAAATGTCGAATGTAGTTTATAAAATACCTTGTAGGGGAAATGTTAATAGACAATGTGGTAAAGTAT